>CM060689.1:77813073-77937997 GCA_030686995.1 Artemisia argyi | reverse complement strand
CAAACTTAAGGGTGAAAGAAAATTTTTAGAAAAAGAAAATTAATTTTCACATTATTTAATTGTTTAATATTAATTAATTACTAATTAATTCTAATTATTTAAATACTAGAGAAGTGAAAATTAAATTTCTAAAATTATAAAATAACTAAAAACTAATTTTAAAATTAAAAATATGTCTTTTTGTTTTTTGTGGTTTTTATATTAATTAATTGCTAATTACATTTAATTACCAAATTAAACTAAACAAAATTATTAAAAATACTAAAAAGACTTAGAAAATTAAGAAAATTTTTATAAATCTAATTAACCAACACAGGAATCCAAAAAAAATTATAAAAAGTTTGTTTTATGTATTTTTAAACTATTTTACCAATTATTTACTTATTTATTAATTAATATCTAATTAAACTAATTAAATTATAAAAACTAGAAAATGAACAGTAGAAATTCTAGAAAAATTCCTAAAATTATATTATATTACATAAAAGCTAGGAAAAATATAAAAACTAGGGTTTACTTTATAAAAACTAATTATGCTATTTAAAACTTAATTATTAATTAATAATTAATTAAACTAATATTAAATCTAATAAATACTAAATAAAAATATAAAAATCTGTGAAAATTACTAAAATTACTTTAACATAAAAGAAATTTAAAAAAAATATAAAAATGCAAGTTACTTAATATAGATTTAAAAAGGAAAATTAAAAAGATAAATTAAATTAAATAGAAACTATCACTTTATAAAAAGTTTGTTTTTTCTGATTTTTCTTTTACCAACCTTTTAAACTACTGAAAACTTGAAACATTAATGAAAACAACTAGCTTGGAACTAGATAATAAGCAGTTGGGACTCAAAAACCTTGGACAGTTGACTTTGGTCAACTGTCATGCTAAAATGATGATATAAGCAACATGGGGGGCCCACAAAGGTGAAATAAGCTGTAAATAAGTTATATGGACCAAAATAAGTCTGAAGGAACAAGATTTGAGTTCTGTGTAAGCCAAATGCTTAAAATGAGCATTGGCCAAAACTTGATGTGAGGCACAAACTTGCGGGCTGGCTAAAGGGGGGGGGGGGGCAAGGGCACCCAAGGGTTTAAAGTTGCTGAAACTGGAGAGTTTGCAAGTAGAGCAACTCAATGAACCCAAAAACACCTAGTGGGACCCACTGATGAGACCTAGGGGGAGGTTGGAAGCTGGGGTGTTGGAACAGCTAAGCTGAAGTAGGGCATACCCTTGCCCTGCAGGTGTGTTTGAGGGAATGTAGGGTCCACAGGAAAAATCCTAAAAATGAAGTGATGATGAAATCTCAAAGTTAAGCTGGGAGACTACTAATTCTAAAAGACACAAAGCCTGAATCACAACACAAAATTCCCTAAAATTCTCACTAAATTTGGATTTCCTGAACAAAGGCAATTTTGACTTTTTTGTTATGAACACTTGGTTTGACTTAGGTGAGTTTTGATTTGATCTAATGGATTGTAAACATGATATTAAGCTAAGTTAAGAGTTATATAAACTAAATTAACCACTAATGCACACATATGTATGACTAAGCTACTTTAAAAACCACACAGTGAACAACAATTAAGCATAAGGTGAGATTTTGACTACTTCACATTTCACAAAGACCACTGAGTTTTATGTTTTTCTTGAGCTAATATATCCTAATGTAATAAGTCTACACCAAATCCAACTACTGAAACACAGGGCTCAGTGGTGAATTCCACTGAGCCAAACACCCCTTTTGTTGTTGTCTGTGTTGGTTTTCCAAAGGAGACTAAGGATTTTTTAGGTATGAATGAGCAAATGAGTTTGAGATAAGTCCAATATCACTTATGAGCAGTAACTAAACAACAATAATCACTCTAAATAGACAGAACATAAATAAGCAGAAATGACCAAGAAAATAATGAAAATTGAGCTTACATGTGATTCAAACTGAGAATTGGGTACACCAACCAATAGAGCACACCCTGATTCCTCCCATGACACCCTAAAACCATTACCATCATTAATCTACCCTACTCCTTGCTCATCTACTAATTTTTAAATTATTTTTGATTTTCCACTATTTTTGAGTGATTTTTGAGAATTTATGGTAAACTGAATAAAGCTTATTTAAATGCTTTGTAAGCTTTTGAAAACTTACTTATGAGCTTAAATGAGATTGTAGGACCAAGAAATAACAACTTTTAACTTCATTAAGGTAAACATGGAATTTTAATGAAAAACTGCATAAACTGAATTCAATAAATACAACTGAAATTAATGCTTGAAATGGGTTTCAAACACACTGAAATTACTTCCTACAACAATTCTTTGCTAAAAATTACACTTGGAAAGGGGAATTAACTAAAACGACATAAAAAAACTATACTAAACTAATTTATTACTAACTACTGCCTCTCTTCCATCTTTTTCTTCACTTATATAGTTCCTTGGGACTTTCTCTGTCATTCCCACTTTAATCTTGAACCATTGGATGCTTGAAACTCATCTGAGCCGTTCAAATGAAATTTGGCGGGAAAAAGTGTTTGACAAGTTGAGTGAAGTTGGGTGACGGCTTTAATGAGGAGGGGTGGTTTAGTATGTAGTTGGGATATATTAATGAGGGTTGGTAAGGTTGGTGAAAAAGTGGGAGGAGGGGGGAGACAATGTTACAGGTTTTAGAGGGAGGGAGATGGCGATGAACAGTGGAGTGGTGTTGGAGTTTGACCCTGTGTTTGACCCTGGGGAGTATTATTAAATAAAAGGACTTGGGCTGGCTTGGTGGGCTTTGGCGATTATATGGGTGGGCTTGGCTTTTGGATTGGATTGGTGTTTTTGGGCAATAACAAACAAAATGTCCATTTTGGTTTTAATATTTCACAAGGACCATATGTGTAAATTCTGAAAACACTAGGGACTGAAAATGTAATTTCCCAAAGTACTCATAAGAGCCAATATTGCCAAACTCCAATAATACAAGGACCTCCTTTGATAATTTCCCATTTTTTGTATCCGAGGACCTTTTCTGCCAAACTTTCAAACTTCAGGGACCAAACATGTATATTTCCAAAACTTTTGAGATTTTTCACCAAAGGACTAAATATGACAACTTATGATTTCAAAAGGACCTTTGATGACTTTTCTTTTAAAATAAGTGCTCAGGGACTATTTTTGCCAATTTTTGAAAGTTGGGGGGACTGAAACTACCAATTTTGCAAACTTTGTACATTTTTCATCTGTTTTTACTCATTTTGCATCTAAAACATATAAAACACAATTTTGAAATATTTTCAATATTTTGATGCATATTTGAGTATTTTTGTATGTTTTTGCAGTTCAGATAGACCAAAAATGATGAGTGTTTGAGCACTCATCATTGGTATCCATTACCGCCCATATTGTAGGTTCCCGAAGTAGCATACGCATTCTTGTGAGTGAAGCCACCAGAGGCTGGGCACTCAAAATACGAATAAGGACCACTACAAGTCTCACAAACATGGTTGACCATATTGACTTGATGGTTTTTGAGTTGATTCTGATTTTGAGTCGTTTGATGCATTCGTAAAACAACCGTAGATAAATCATCGAATTTCTTAGTAATGGCGGCTATTTCAGAATTAGACGTAGAAGAATTGTGAGCAGCGGTTTCTCTTGTTGACTTATTCCTCTCAGCTGAGGAATCCCAGTAATTGTAATGAGCAGTCATATTCTCAATAAGTTAGTAACAATCTTCAGGACGTCGTTTCATAAACGTTCCACCAGCAGCTGCATTGATCGTGTCCCGATGTCACAAAGTCAAACCATTGTAAAATGTATCGATTATCGTAACAAGAAGCATATTATGGTTTGGACACCGATCAGTAATAATTACACTGCACATCATCTATTCGTCATAACGAATAATTATTATTCATTATTCGTTCGTATTTACGAAATAGTATTTGGTTAAAATTCTCAGATAAATTTATTTATCAGGTTCCGTATCAAAGACGTTTCCAAATCATTCTCATAATCTCATTCTACTCTACTTTTCATCATTTCCGTATCAATCCAGGTGAGTCATAGCCCCATTTCCAATACTTGTTTTTAACTCATTGGGGGAGATACATGCTTACATATACTTTGATAATTTGATAAGTATATGAATAAATTACACGATTCAAATCAATTTCCTTATTAATAATTATCTGATATGGTTTATAATTTAATGTGTGATATATACAATACTTGACGAAATACTTAATTGAAATACTGATACTCATATGATAATGCTTCCAATTTTATTATTGTGGTATGTGATATATATATTTTACTGATGAATTACTTAACTGAAATACTGATACTCATATGATAATGTTTCCAATTCGATTATTGTGGTATGTGATATACATATGTTACTAGCGAAATACTTAAACTGAATTACTGATACTCAGACGATAATATTCCCAAATTGATTACTGTGGTATGATACTTGATTTTATGATGCTATCTTGAATGAACCCATTATTACCTTGATATGGCCTAAGTTACCTTATCGCCATAAAGTCCCTTAATCATGAGCCATTAATCACTGTTATGTGAGCGCGAATATAGTGAACAGCTTCGAAACCTGTTTCGGATTGACCTCCGATCCCACTAATACTTGACGGAATGCCATTATGCATATGGTTAGTCGTATTAGTCGTGATACACTATATTCGTAGACAAACAGGAATTGGCAAATCACCTATTATAAGAGGGCAAAATTTATCATTGACTTGATAAATCACCTCTTTTGTTAAGCTTGTGTGTCATGAGGCTTGGTGCAATATCTATAAGGAAATGTATGTCTTCAACATATATTTAGATACAGTTGTATAGGAATTTGACCATACTTGAATTGTATATCTGATTAAATTAGCATAATGAGTTTCCAGCTCATGTTAGGATTATTGATTCCTTACTTGATTTTGATTGAATAATTATATGATTTATTTGTGATTATAGTCAACATTACTCAATACTTGTTTTATTACTCTTCGTATTTATTATTACTAAATATTCCTGAAATCTATCAAAATAAATGGTTTTCCATAAAACTCTATGAACTCACCAACCTTTGTGTTGACACTTTTAAGCATGTGTATCTCAGGTAATTTAATGGAGCAGGACAAGACACAGAGTGGGCATGTATTACTCTGATAAATTAAAATGGTGTAAAAATCAAATATGTCATTCTTTTAAGCTTTTATATCTTTTACTAAGATTTTAAATCAAATAGTTCATCTTTTATCAAAAATATTATTTGAATAACAAATAACTTTCAAAACGCTTCTTTTAAGCCGTTTTATGAGATTTTAACTTCGATCCTCCCCGTAACACCCAAATTACTTTTTCCGCTGCGACAAACATAAATTTGGGGGTGTTACACTTGTGAATCATACAGAATTAGAAGAAAGAAATAGAGATGGTTTTGCATGTTGTCGACTACCTTAACATGTAGGAAACATGAATGGGTGGTTGAGTAAAAAAAGAAGGGGAGTTAGGATGGAATGGTGTGGATTCGGATCTAGAGTCCACATCTAATAGTAAGTTGAATTGATCTGAGTGGGGAAATAAGTGCGAGAGTGGAGTTTGAGCCATTATGCGACGTCTTTTGTTTTGTGTTATGCTTTGGAATTCGTATATTGTCTTTTGCCGTCTGGAGCCATGTTGGAGCGTGATTACTCTTGGATATTGGATTGACCTTATCCAAGTGATTTTGATTATAGAGTTTACGTGATCGTTGGAATTGTTCCATGCGAGATGAGTCTTTGCGACGTCTTTTGTTTTTGTTTGCATGATTGTTTGCATGATGTGTTGTCATAGGAGGGAGTACACTTATGAAAGGGGGCATAGATAATTATGGTGGCCAACATAATTATACATGCGTCACAACACAAGTGGACTTGCAAGTATGATAACATGGATTGCAAGGTGTATTAGGTGTTATGTGGTATATGTGTGTTATCATTGAGATGTGTGGTTTTGGAAGTAAGTATGCGTGTGGAATAGGCTGCTTATAACTATAGTCGCGAACATAATTATAAGGGTATCACACACGTGGACTTGTGATCATTATTGCATTGATTGATGTTTGTTGTTATATGTTGTGGTAGATGGTATGTGATGTCATGTTGGTGATGGTTGTATGGTTAGAGAAGTATTCTCTTAACCGTTTGGGCAGTCGTTATATGTTGGGGTGTGTAGGTGGTAAGATTCCATCCTACCTATCATATGTTGATACGTTAATTATCGGTGGATACTTATATTGTGGTATTTAAGTTGATTCGTTTGCTAGATACTCCGTTTGTATACCTAATTCTTTGCTTGACATCCCTATTTGTACCATGATGGTACAGATGCTATATTCTTTCTATTTGACGTCGTGATAGGTGTTGGGTAATCGAATTCGTTTTGTTGGATACTGGGTCGTTTCTTTGGTTATTCCATACATTCATTCCTCGGATGAATGTTATACTATTCTTCAAGTATTGTTGGTTCGTGACAAGTTGGTGTGGATATTTGATCCCTCATTTACACACACCAATTGAATTTCGTGATATGTTTTGAGACATGTTAGTATCGGTGTTTTTTTATGATTTTGGTTTGATCGTGATACGAATGAGTCTGTAAGTTCATCGTTTTGTTTGCAATGTATTTGCGTGAGTGTTCACTGGTATGAGATTCGTTTGATGATTATTTTGATTATGTGATTCTTCTGTGTTTTTCGCATCCAATAAAGAGATTGTGTTAAAGTCCTTATGGTATTTTAAAATTCATTTTGAGTATTTCAAGGTCATTTGTTGAAAACTATTATTTTTATGGTGAAAAAAAATGGTTTATATATATTTTATAAAAAAAAATGTATAAGTTTAAGATAAGTCTTGTGAAAAACGGTGTTCATTTATTTTTGGGAAGCTCGAGTACGGGAATAAGAACTGTCTATGGTTCTCATTTACCAAACTTGTTATGTATTTGGTTCATCGAGTGTTTTTTTTTTTTGGTTGAGGTACGCTTGTGGATGTTTTATTGGTATGTGTATTTTATATTTTCTTTGTATGGGTTTTCATGAACATTTTATCCGTGTTTACTTTTATTGGGGGAACATTTCTTATTGTGTTTTTCTAGCTTTGATTTTGATGTTCATTACTTCGCTAGTCGGTAATTCATACCCCCTTTTGAGTTTGTTGATATACGTTTTAGTTCGACCGGTTTCATGATTCGCGTCGTTTACTTAGGATAGATTGTCGTTTTGATTATCAATTGGTTCGTTGAAGAAGAAGAGGGTGTTTGACAAGTTGTTCAAGTGAGAGGTGTAGCTTTAAGATGTATGTTCTTCAGGAAGGTGGTCAACGATGGCGAGTGTTCGTGGACATTAGTAAGATAAAAGTGGTGAAAACTGGAAAGTACTTAAGACACCATCTGAGAGACGATTGTCCTTAGGATTGGCAGGTACTATTGACGACTCATTTGTATCTTTCTATAGATTGCGTAGGCATCGCGGAGGTGGAACGTCCATGAGAGGAACTGTGTGATACATGATTTAAAGTTGGGGAGTAGAACTTGGAGATTGATATTTGTATGGAGCAGAAAGTGGTACCTACACAGATCATAAGAATCTTTAGCATATATTTGACAAGAGGCTAATATATGTATAAGAGAAGTTGGGTGTGGAATTTCTCAGTGACTACGATTGTTTGATTCGCTACTGATAAGGAAGAGAGGACATTGTAGTAAGAGCGCTGAGTGGGAGTGAACGAGTGAAACTTGGATGTTTGTGAGCAATGATTATGATAATTTAGTTCGGAGTTAAGAGGATGATACTGACAGCCTAGAGAGAGAGGTTCAAGGATGAGAACATGTAAGAAGAATGATTACTTGGTTTAGACCAGTAAATAGAAAGGAACGAAGATGGAGGAATGTACTTTGCGGACCAGCTATTTGTTTCATTGAGAGGAAGCGTAAGGATATCAATCATGCAAGGTATTCGATACATCCGAGAATGGATAAGACATATTATTACCTTAGCAAGAGATGTATGGAGGAGTGGGTATGAAGGAGAATACTGATACTTTAGAAAGTGTTTGAAATGCTTGAAGGTAAAGGTTGTAGTCAACGATTATTAGGGTGTTGCAACAGCCAGAGGTACCTAGAGATTTTATTAAGGAGGAATTGGCGAGGTGAGCCATAGGCTGTCGCGTTGATCATCAAGAAACATGATGAAATACTTACTTCGCGATAGTGGTAAGCGTGTTATAGAGACTTGAGAACACGTACGTAGATGAGTACGACTTATCATTCTCTAATGAGTGAACTAAGTGAGCGTACAAATCAGACGTTGGATGGTGAGCTGAGAGCATTGGTGTGTTTGATTTTGGAAGGAGTCGGGGTATACATTTACCCTTAGCTGAGTCCTCTTATATAGACAGTTATCATTATAGTATTGAGTATGTGTCCTGTGAAAAGTTGTATGGAAGGTAATGTAGGTCACCTGTTCTGTGGGCAAAGGTTGGAACAAGCCAACTAATTGGTTCTAAACTGGAATGAGAGACTACGAATACAGTTTTCTGACTAAGGAATGACTTAAGGTAGCAAGAGATCGCCAAAAGAGTTATGCTGATTATTGCCGTAAGCCCTTAGAGTTTGGTGTTGGTGATATGGTGAGGGTAAAAGTATCTCCTTGAAAAGGTGTTGTGCATTTCGGTAAGAAAAGCAAATTAGCACCGAGATGTGTTAGACCGTTTGAGATTTCGGAAAGGATTGGATTTGTAGTATACCAGTTGAAGTCAGCTGAGGAATTGAGTGGTGTACACGATACGTTTTACGTATCTAATTGAAAGAAGTGTTTGGCGGATGCTAGTCTGCATGTGCCATTAGATGAAAGTAAGGTCGACAAACTCTTCATTTTGTCGAGAAACCTATTGAGATTATGCATCGAGATGTTAAGAGTTTGAAATGTGGTGAGATAGCGTTGGTAAAGGTATGGTGGGATTTTGAGCGTGGTCCTGAGTTTACTTGGGAACGTGAGGATCAGATGTAATTAATGTTTGTTTTGTGTGTATCCATTATATGTGGTGTTTCCTGCGGTTACCATTTGGATTTTCATTTGGTTCGAGGGTATCGTATCTACCTATGAGAAGTCGTTTGGATTTTTGGTGTTATTGATCGGTGTAGTGTATCTATTTGCGTGTATTGTTGGAGTGACGGAATGTTTTCGATTGTGTGAATTCGGGTATTCAGTCGGTTCACATTTTTTTGTGATTCTTTCTCTGTGATTTTATGGTGTGATATTATTCCGCCTAAATATCCATAAATTTTCTTTTGCTGTTTTGAGTGGGAGGAGTGCTAGAACCACACAAGATTTACAAAAAGAAATCCACAAAAGAGATTTGTCACATATTGATTGGTGTGTTTAAATAAATTTTCTCTCTCTTCTCTTTTCTACACCAATCAAAACATGACAAATCATTGTGTGGATTTCTTTTTGTAAATCTTGTGTGGTTCTAGCACTCCTCTTTGAGTGGTGACTCGTGTAGTTGAAATCTCGGGACGCGATTTCCTTAAGTGGGGGATGATGTAACAACTGTGGTTTTAGCAGGTCAGTTTGACTGATAGTCTTGACTCGGTTGACGTTTGTTTGGTGTGTCTTAGGTGCTTGAAGTGATATATGAGTGATATAGGTGAGTTTTAGCACTAAATCGCTTTGCGTAAATGGTTTTATTGTGATTTGGAAAGTTTGGAATTTGGGAAAGTTCATTTTGATCACTTTTGTGGGGTAGAAATGACTTGTGTAGTTTTGGTGTTTTTGTGTTTTTGCGTAATGAGTCTTCGTTCAAGTGTTTGAGCGTCAGCGGGTTACGAGGAGTTTGTTTTTATGAGTTATGTTTCAAAAGAGTGTGGAATTCTATTTTTGGAAACTTTGTTTTGAAAATGATAATTTTCCGGTTGTCGTAAAAGTTAAGGTTTATCGAGAAAAACGTTAGGGTTGGCTACGGGTATTTATAAAATATGAAAAGTATGAGGTTTTGAGTGTAATAAGTTAATTTGATAATATATATATATATATATATATATATATATATATATATATATATATATATATATATATATATATATATATATATATATATATATATAAAATCTGCTAGAAGGGATAAGGGGGAAAAAGGAAACCCAATTTGAGTTCAAATATGACTCTTAGGCCCAAGGAATCCTAGTTCAACCCAAACAAACCCAACCCTTACCCTTATAATCATAAGGAACGACCCATAACTCTATTTTCCTGCAAATTATGATCAACGAAAGCAATAGGGGAAGAAGAAAAATTAGGGTTTTTATTATTGAAGCTAAAATCAAGATCATGGTAAAATCCTTAAACTCTATGTTTAATTAATTAGTTATTGTGTTAATTCATGTAATATTAAGTATGATGGATTAGGTTTTGTGTTAACTTCTGTAAATTAATGTTATTAAACATGTTGGGATCAATAATTAGTAATGGTATGATGTTTGGTTAAGAGAATTGAGCGTAAAACATGCTAGTTATTGAGTTAGGGTTTGGACAGAAAAGTAGTGATGTAAAGATGTGAGTCTAATTAACAGATGGTGATGAGTTAGATCACGAAATTTTAGTCTTAATTGAAGTTTAATGAAAGAGCTTTCCAAAAACTCCAGCCACGATTGATTTCAAGGTCGGGAAGTTGGTCTTTTGATTTTCTTTGTTAAGGTGTCAAAGCTATCAAACCGGGACAGAATTTGGGAAAGTTTGAGGGTGAGTTGTGGTTGTAAAAGTGGTATTTTGACTAGCCCTTCTGGAATAGTTAAGTATTAAGTTATATTAGACTACCACGAAAAGGATTCGCGATAAAAACTTGTGGAAGTATTTTATGTTAATTAAAACTTTTTGGTGTGCGTTCAAATCCGAATTTGAGTAGTTGACAAGTTTGACTTTCTTTTGAGTACTTGTGTGTGTTATTGGTCCATGGCCTTCTGGGATTAGCTTGTATGCTTATGAGAGACCATGGTAAATTTTTGGTGTGAGTTGTTGAGCTTTATTTGCCGTGATTTCATGTGGGCGAATGTACCCAAAAATTTTGTGTTTTCTAATTTTAAAAGTGCAAGGGATTTAGTGAGTGTTAAATTATGGTAGGGTTAGTATGGTGTCTAGGAGATCCATGGTGGGTCATATGAGTCTTAGACATCCATCATATGTGTATTACATGGGTTGTAGCTTTTAGCTTGACCTTGTGTAATGTGAATTATCTTTGTGTGATATAGATTGTGAATTGTTTTTGTGGAAGCTGCGGAGCTTAAGGTGAGTTCATAGTCCCATATTTTTACTTTGTTTTAAACTTGAGATGGGAATGATGCTTGTCTTAAATGATTAGAATTACTGTGATTATGTGTATGTGTGTTAAAGAGCTCGGACTTTTAATGTTATAGTATTTATGCTATATGTGAACGGTAATGATATGATGTGTGATTCTGTGTGGTCCAATTGGGAGGGTGCTTACCCTGTTGCTCGTGCATACGACCTAATTGGAGAGTAGCATCCTTACTCACTTTTATTCTGTGTGGTCCGATCGGAGAGTATTAATTTACCCATTTTTTTAGAGCGGGGGTCACGTTCCGGCCCGGTATGTTGTGAATTTGGATCGGTGGGCACGTTCCGCCCGATGGTTGCCTTATGTGTGATGTTGCCTTGTGAATACATGTAGCTTATATGATAACTGTAATTATTTGTCCAGCTATATTTTATAATCACAGTGATTTTGGTTGCCTAGTGTGTATGAGTCTTAAACCTATGAATCTCACCAACGTAATGTTGACATTTTAAGCATCATTTTCAGGTGAGCTTTCTAAGGATAAGATAGAAGGATGTGATTAGACGAGACCCTAGTTGCATTGGAAGTGGTTTATCATTTTGTTTGGATCTTATGTATTGTTTTGGATTCTGTTTTTGTTATTTTATTTTGGGGTATTGTTACAACACTTCGTATTTGTACTTTGCTTTATTTTTGTGCATGTAGTTGTTCTCTATATAGACACCATGTGTTGTGATGATATCCATGAAGTTACACCCTTGCGTTTCCGCCGTGACGGGGTCTGACATGTTTGATTATTTGACTTGAGGTAAAATTTTGTTGGTGTCGTTGGTGTGAGCCGTGGCACACGGGGAGTCACGACCATGGTTTTGTTTGATTTTTGAGTCGTGGTAATTGGTTGGTCATGTTGGGTACGAGCCGTGGCTCATAGGAGTCACGGTCTCATGTCAATTTATTTTCCAAACCCTTTTGGTTACTTTTAGTTGTTGTGAAATTGTTGTAGTCAAAATATGGTGGACATATTGATTAAAACGGCACTCTCGGTAAGTGTTGTATGACACACGAAGTGTTGTGGGGACTTATTTGTAATTATTGGTCTAGCCGAATGTCATTTGAATCATTAACGAGGTTTAGGTAACCTCGAGTTAGTCATAGCCGTTTATTTTAGAACGTATTTGTTTTCAAAACTAAAGTTGTGTATTGGGTTTGTGTTTGGATTTGGTTAATGGGCTAAGTAGCCCGTTAACATAAGTTGGGTCATATGTCTATATTGGGCCCAAAAGCCCAATGGTGTGTGTTATTTATTTTTCATTTTTTGTTAATTATTTCATTAAACATATACTAACTTAATTTATATTGTTGTTTGTGGATGGTGTTTCGGGTGCTATTTGGGAGTACTTGGATATCGAATGAATACAAGTTTATACGAATTATACAAAGGGCAAATTGCACAAAAGTATATCCAACTTATCCTCAATTTCAATTTAAGGTACCCTACTTTTTTTTTTCTTCAATTTAGTGTACTCAACTTATTTTTTATTACAATGTAAGACATATAACTGTTTTCCAGTTATCTTATAACAAAAAAATTACATGTTTCGTCCCTATGGTTTACCCCTAAAAACACTCGTAGTCACTATTTCGTTTTAATTACGCCAGATATACGTTTTAGTCCGTTTACATACGTTTTTCCATTCTTTTTGCGTTTTCATAAGTTTTTTTACGTTTTTAATCTTTTTTTTTTATGTTTTCGATCGTTTATTTATGTTTCATCCATTTTCGCCCGTATTCTTAGGTATTCTTACGCTTTTTTACGTTTTCATCTGTTTTTTTACGTTTTCGTCTTTTTTACGATTTCGTTCCATTTTTTACGTTTTTTTCCTGTTTTTAAAGTTTTTGTCCATTTTCTTACATTTTCGCCTGCTTTTTTACGTTATCATTCGTTTTTTAAGTTTTCGCCCAACTTTTTACGTTTTGTCTGCTTTTTTACGTTTTTGACTGTTTTTTTACGTTTTCGTCCATTTTTTAACGTTTTCGTCTACCCTTTTTTTTATGTTTTTGTCCATTTTTTACGTTTTCGCCAACTTTTTTTGTTTTCGTCCGCTTTTTACGTATTTTCCATTTTTTACGTTTCGTCCATTTTTTACATTTTCGTCTGTTTTTTACGTTTTCATCCATTTTCTGGTGTTTTCGACCTATATTTACATTTTCGTCATTTTTTTACGTTTTAGTCAATTTTTATATGTTTTCATCAGTTTTATACGAAAACGCAAGAAAACGAACAAAAACATTTAAAAAATAGACGAAAATGTAAAAAGCGAACAAAAACATGAAAAAGACGAAAACACCAAAAAAAGGACAAAAACATAAAAAAAGGGACGAAAACTTAAAAAACAGACAAAAACATAAAAAAAACGAACGAAAACGTAAAAAAAATGGACGAAAACGTAAAAAACAAATAAAAACATAAAAATTGGACGAAAACGTAGAAAACAGACGAAAAAGTAAAACAATTGACGAAAACGTAAAAAAAGATGAAAATATAAAAAAAAAATTGACGAAAATGTAAAGAAACATGTGAAAACGTAAAAAAGCGAAAAGAAAATAGCGAAAACGGACGAAAACGTAAAAATATGGATGAAACGTTAAAACATGGACAAAAACGTAGAAAAAACAGACGAAAACGTAAAAAATAGACGAAAACGTAAAAAAAAATGAACGAAAACGTAAAAAAAGGGACGAAAATGTTAAAAAGCAGACAAAACTTAAGAAGACGGGCGAAAACTTTAGAATATGGATGAAAATGTAAAAACGGTCGAAAACATAAAAAACTGATAAAAACGAAAAAATGGACAAAACGTATGACAACTTATAAAAATAGACTAAAACGTATGTCTTGCATAATTAAAATGAAATAGAGACTACGTGTGTTATTTGGGATAAACCATATGGACGAAACATGTAATTTTTTCATTATAAGATAACTGGAA
This sequence comes from Artemisia argyi, assembly GCA_030686995.1. Taxonomy (NCBI): domain Eukaryota; kingdom Viridiplantae; phylum Streptophyta; class Magnoliopsida; order Asterales; family Asteraceae; genus Artemisia; species Artemisia argyi. The sequence continues at coordinate 77,923,665 of CM060689.1, read as the reverse complement.
AACCCGTTATATGTCTTACATTGCAATCAAAAATAAGTTGAGTACACTAAATTGTAGAAAAAAAATTGAGTACCTTAAATTGAAATTGATGCTAAGTTGAATACATTTTTGTACAATTTGCCCTTATACAAGTTTAACGACTATTTTGTGCCCGTGTGTGTGTATCTTATGTTGGTTTTGATTATGTAATGAGGAATGCTACATCCACTCACAAAATCCACACAAATCACCCACACGCTGAGGTGTCATTCACTGATTTGTGGATTTTATTATAGTTTTTCTCTCTCCTCTCTCATTCCACCAATCATTGGACGACACCTCAGCGTGTGGGTGATTTGTGTGGATTTTGTAAGTGGATGTAGCATCCCTCGTATGTAATATATAGTTAAAATGAAATTATGTTTTACTTTTGCTTGATGTCATATTATGAACAAATGTTTTTACTTTCTGTAAAATTTCATATTAAGTCTAACTAGTTATAATATCCGTGCACGCACGGGGTTATGACTAAAAAAATTTGTTATATAAATATTGATTATTGCTAGTTTATATAAATATATACATTAATTTGTTTTGATTTTATGTGGTAGATAATTACTTAAATAAGTATTTTAAATGATAAATATTAAATATTTTTTTGTAAGATAGTTTGATCTAACATTTCATGTCGTTTTTTCATGCTTGTGTTACATTTTTTTTTAAACTAAAGGGCTAGAGAAGGGACCAACGATGCAGCAATGGCGCATCCTCAGGTGCAATTTGGCATCGTCATAGGGCAAAAAAACTTTATGGCATGTGTTACGCCACTGCATCAGACACTCAAAGAATTCTTATGGGATCTTTGAGAGTGTCTTCGCAAAATAAAATTCAAGGTAAGAATATTTGTGGACCAAATCTCGTCGGCTTTGACCCATAGTCCATACTAAAGAAATTGTTTAAACCAAATGTATTCCACGTAATAGGCAATTCAAACAACCTACCCATTTTTCCGGGGATGAATAAATTGTAATTTGCTTTTTAGCATCTTTTGAGTCTCTGGGGTGGCCTAAATCTTCTCAGCATTTTTGTCTGTATAAGGCCCTTGCATGCACAACAAAGGTTGCATGAATATTTCTTTTCATGTCAACACATTATACAACAAAGGTTAAGCAATGACTTGCGCAAATACTAAGTGCGACTATACATAAATCAAATTTACTTTAAAATTTTAGGTTACTATATGGACATATACGAATTTAGCCGTGAAATATGTTATAAGTACAACTAATAAATATGCATGAGTTTTTCATTATGTATTAATATCTATTAATATTTTATAAAAAAAAAATATTGGATGAAAGATTTAACTTTGTTTAGCTGACATAGAATGTGGAAAACTAGAAGGGGGTTGAATAGTTTTACGTCAATTTTTATTTCAAAACTTTGTTTTCAAAATCTTTAATACAAGATTTATTGTAAAAATCTACTCAATCTAAATGATCAAAACTTTGTTTTCAAAATCTTTAATACAAGATTTACAGTAAGTATAATAGCCAAAGAATTCTGACACAGGAGCGTATGCCGGCCCCTTTAATTGTGTGTCGGCCCCCTTAAAATTAAGGGGGCCGCTCCTTATAATTAAGGGGGCCGCCCACTGTAACGGCCTGATTTCTTTGTCTTTTCTGGAAAAAGTTTATTTGGTGAAAATTTAATTGAATTTGGTTAAAAATTTGAATTCATATATTTATTGTGAAATAAACATTTTCCTTTAATTACCAAAAGTGTTTTTCTTAAATATATAAAATGTTTATACCATTTTATATAATTTGTAATTAGTAATTAAACCTTCCTTTGATCATAAAATGTATTAGGCACTTGTTTATTCATACCTTAAGTGAATTAGTTGGATATAATGATATTTTGTCACTAAATACTTATTTACGTAATGATTTTACGTTTAATGATTTTATATTTCTTGATCGTCAAAACATAGGGATATCGAAAAATATTAGTAACGTTTTTACGCATTATTTATATCAACATAGATGTTGATGTTGAGGTTGATGTTGTTGTTTAACTTTAACTATTGATATCATGTCGTACAAAATGTGCGAGTTTAGTAGCACCTAATAAGCGTTGATGAAGTTAAAATACACTCCGTATATAAACTTTAAATAAAATTACATGAGTCGTTGTTATAAGTACAATCGCGTAAACTTGATATCATGATGTACAAAATGTGGAAGTTTAGTAGCATATAATGAGCGATGATAAAATTAAAATATACTCCGTAAAGTTTTTAGCAATTTTTTTCGGATATCTGTATATAAACTTTTATTTAGCTAACGAAGATGTTTAGGTTGAGGTGGATGTCATTGCTTAACTTTAACTATTGGTATCATGTTATACAACATGTGCTATTTTTGTAGCACATAATGAGCGTTGATAAAGTTAAGATATAGTTTTAAAGTTTTTAAAAAAATATTTTTCAGGATATCCGTATATAAACGTTAAATAATAATTATATGAAACGTTGTTATAAGTACAATCGCGTATATTTGATATCATGTTGTGCAAAATGTGCGAGTTTAGTAGCACATAATGAGCGTTGATGAAGTTAAAATATATTCCGTAAAGTTTTTTAAAAATGTTTTTCCGGATATCTTTATATAAACTTTAAATAATAGTTACATGAGTCATTGTTATAAGTATAATCGCGTATATTTGTCTTTATATCACAGTAACTTGTGCTTAACATTTAATATTTATATTACCGTTAATAATAATTTAGCTGTTTTTAATATTCAAACACGTGTATGCATAAATTAAACTTTTATATAGGATAACATTAGTCCTTATTTAACATATATATAGTAAAAAATATATTTTAATAGATGAAAGTTTAAAACTAATATTTATTTTAAAAATATTTAACATATATTAAAACTAATTAGTATATTTACAAAATTTTGTAATTTAGATAGATGAAAGTCTCAAGCTAATATTGATATATGTAATTGTAAACAAAGTTCATATTATAAAGTACATGTGGTATAAAGTGTAAGGGGATATTTGTTTATTATCTAAAATTATTAAAAAACATGGAGACTTATAATTTTACACTTAACTCTATATACCTATATTTAAAATTCAAACACTAAAGTTTTATTAATTACCTCAATTTTTTTAAGTTTTGTTTTCATAAACTTGACACCTATATTTTAATATGCTTTTTTTCCAATCAAATTCTCCACCAAATTTATTAAAGTTTGATCAAAATCAACTCAATTTTGACTTTTTATTGGCCAATCATATTGCTTGATTTCACCTGTATGTGTCAAAATCAATCTCCTATATTAATTAGACAAATTTTATTGCAAAACTCTAATATTAATCTTTTATATGATAAAAGAATTACATCATTTCGGAGGTTTTTTCTAAAGTTATTAAAAAACATGGAGACTTATAATTTTACACTTAACACTATATACTATACTTAAAGTTCAAACACTAAAGTTTTATTAATTACCTCATTTTTTTTAAGTTTTGTTTTCATAAATTTGACACCGATATTTTTATATGTTTTTTTCCAATCAAATTATCCACCAAATTTATTAAAGTTTGACCAAAATCAACTCAATTTTGACTTTTTATTGGCCAATCATATTGCTTGATTTCGCCTGTGTGTGTCAAAATCAATATCTCCTATTGGTCCAATTTTTTTTTTCCTATAAGATTGTTTTGTTAAAAAAACCTCCAAAATGTTGTAATTCATGATAAAAGATTAATATTAGAGTTTTGCAATAAAATTTGTCTAATTAATATATGCAATCCCAAATAGTGCAAACGAGTTTAGATGCATCCGTTCATTTTCTCTTCTAATTAGCTTCATTAATACATTGTAATTATAGAAGGCTAATAGGCTAATGTCCTTAAAAGATAATACATACACAACATATTTTCAAATCTTTTATATAATAAAAAAATTACATTATTTCGGAGTGATTTTGTAAAACACTTCTCAACGAAAAAAACATTAGACCAATAGGAGAGCTTGATTTTGCCACGTAGGCAAAATCAAACGACGTGATTGGTTAATAAAAAGTCAAAATTGAATTGATTTTGTTCAAACTTTAATAAATTTGGTTGAGCAAAAACATATAAAAATATTTGTGTCAAATTTGTGAGAAGAAAAACTTAAAAAAAGATGAAGTAATTAATAAAACTTTGAATTTTACATAAAATATATAGAGTTAAGTGTAAAATTACAAGTTTCCATATTTTTTAATAACTTTAGAAAAAATACAAATAACCCCTTACGATTTATACCTCCTATAATTTATAATATGAACTTTGTTTAAAATAACATGAGTATTAGTATTAGTTTTAGACTTTCATCTATTAAAATTATAAAATTTTGTAAATATATATTAAATATTTTAAAAACAAATATTAGTTTTAGACTTTCATCCATTAAATATTTATTTGATATATACGTTAAATAAATACTCATGTTATTTTATTTTAAAAGTTTAATTTATACATACTTGAGCTTGAATATAAAATACGGCTAAACTACTATTAACGAAAATATAAATATCAAATGTAAGCACGGATTACTGTGATATGAAAATAAATATACGTTATTTTACTTATTAAAACGACCCATGAAATTCTTATTTAAAGTTTATATATGGATATCTAGAAACACATTTTTTAAAAACTTTACGGAGTATTTTTTAACTTCATTAATGTTGATTATGTCCTACTAAGTTGCACATTTTGTAAAACATGATTTAAAAGTTAAACATCAACCTCAACCGCAACATCTATGTCAGTTAAACAAAGTTAAATCTTTCAACCAACAAATTTTTTTACAAAATATTAGTGTAATAGATATTAATACATAATAGAAAACTCTTGAATAAGTAATAGTTGTACTTATATCACAATTTTCACGGGTAAATTCTTATATATCCATATACTAAAGTAAAATTTAAAAAAAAAATGATTTATGTGTAAATACTGTGTGTACACGGAACTTATAACTAGTATAAATAATACAATTTACATGAAAACCAATATTAGATCATCAAATGAAAAAACAAAAAAAAAAAACAAAATCCTAATACTTTACTTTACCAACTTGAAAGAGTACCGATACTCAAATAATGCAATTGAGCTACAAGCAATAATGAGATAAAAGACGATTACTACTGACTTTATTATGGCATCGGCTAATTACTCACATCAACTATTTATAGAGTTTTGAAATATAATACTACGTAAATTATACTCCGTTGTAGTAAACCAAATATTCAGATGATACAATGTCTCAAATTCGTTAACCTCGAAAAACTACACAATTTTTGCTCGAACCTATTTATAAATTATAATAACAAATTAAAAAAAGTTATATTTAAAACATAAGCAAGTGTTCAATAGTTTATAAAAAAAATAATAAAATAAAATAAAACTGACGCAATGCACGAGTTATAAACCACTATCCAAAGCTTACACTACAAACATTTAAAAAAAATATAATAATAATAACAAAACGAAGAAAAAAAGGGACAATATTAAGAAATATGGTTACATTTACGTAAATATTAACAAATTTCTTTCAACAATCAGCAAAGATCTCCTGCAGCAGCTTTAGTTATAAATTGTTGTATATTCGGCAATTTACACAAACATTATGTGATTAATACTTAGACACAAACTTTGTGTGTAGCACGAGTTCTGATTTGCTCATTAAATATAACTTGATTTTATCATCTTGAAATTGATGGCAGCACTTACACTAATAGAGCCTAAAGTAATAATAATAATAATAATAATAATAATAATAATAATAATAAGAAACAAAAATAAATAAATTCTACCTCTGTCGTATAAAGGGTATGTTTGGCAGAAATAGCTGTAAGCTGAAAACTGTTAGTTACAAGCTGAAAGCTGTAAGATGTAGACTGTTAGCTGTATCTTTTATTTGTATAAAAGTGTTTGGTAAAATAGTTGTAGCTATAACTATATTATGTAAAATGACTTGAAGGGATATGAATGTAATTAAAACCAAGTAGCACATCATAGTCTAAATTATTATAATATAAAGTTAATGATGTTAAAGGAAGAAAGTTGTACAAAGTTAAACCATGTAAGTAGTATTTTTTCTCGTAAAATAAACCATGCAAGTAGTCATTTTTCACATATGATAGTATGACATAAATATTTAATAGCAATTAGTTAATAATATATATTTCACGAAAAGTAGTATATTACTATTCTATTGCTGACGGTGCATTTTATATAAATTTATTACATTCGTTGGATCAAGTAAGTTTTAATCTGGACCATTCTAATTCATTAATTATCTTTTGCAACTAACTGGAGGTAATAGCGGAAGCATTTGAACCTAATATAAGCATGTGTTAGATTACTAAAAGATGATAAAAATAATTGGTAATATATGAATATTAGACGCATGCAGTTATCTACAAACAAGAAAATAGCATAAGTAAAATCTGGCTAACAAAAGGTTAAACCAAGTCACTAAAAAATCTGCTGATTCTCACAATGTGATGGTTTATTTTATGTTTTAAAGTTAAATGGTAAACCATAAATACTCATTCTCATTTGTAAATAATAGCAAACCAATCATGTTCACAGGATAAAAAGAACTAATATACAAGAAAAATGGAGGTATGAATACAACGCAATATATTTTATCCATTATATTTACAAAGTGATGATTTTAAGCCTTTCTTTTCTTGCATTAACAGATGGACTGTCAAACAATATGTTCACTAGCGAACCCAAAAACGAGTTAACCAACGAATTGAAAATGACTGAAGAAATCAATATAAATTTTGAGTCTACACTTTTTTCGATATCACATTTCAACATCTTACCTCATAGTTTTATATTTTATGAAGACCTAAGTTATTTATCCCGTTGGATAGCAAGCCGGGAACAATGTGGACAAGGGTATTCATGCGTTCTTTGATGATTTAACATTTATTTCTACACTTTTTTGGTTTCATCTTTATAAAAAAGAATCGTATACTCATATTCGTATGAAGGCCTAATAATATAATTTTTCTTTCTTTGAACATACTCTGATATGATCACACACGTGGAACTGTATATCTTTGAACATGTGGAGATGGGTATTCATGCATTGTTTGATGAGGCAACATTTATTTTTACACTTTCTTTGTTTCATATTCCAAAAAAGAATCGTATTTTCATATTTGTATGAAGGCCTAATATAGTTTTAATTTCTTTGAACATCAATCTCATGCTCATCACACATGTGGAACTTGATATCTATTCGTTGCTTGATGGGGTGGTCATTTTTTACTATAGCCTCATTGTCTCAACTCATTTTTATATCCCATATACTAAAAGCAGATAATTTGTTTTTTTATTTGCATCACAGTTCTAAGAAAACAAAAAAGGAGGCAAACTTGGCAACGTATATATGGAACTTCAATGTTCATATGAACATTGAGAGTATTGAGAGTTTGGTTAATGAGAGAGTCTTTTCGATTGGATTAAGAAAATTCAAGGGATGATATAAAATATATAAATAATGCATGTATCTAAAACAAATATATAACTTAATATGTATCTTATGGGTTCGCTATTCATATTCATATGTAGGAGTGTAGGATAATTAAGATTGTGCAGGATGTATTCTCAGTGGCAACAAGAGGAGAAAAATAAATCTAATTTTCATATATGAATATTACACTCTCAAAACATTTATACGTAGTAAATTATTGTAACACTGAACCCCGGGCAACACACGGGTATTGTACTAGTTATAATTTGAGAGGAAATGATGGGAAAATTCGCCATCTGAACAAGAGATGTGTAATAGAGTTTTTAAAAATTCAAATCAGGTAGAAAATAGTTGGGCTTTTTACATGCCAACGCATGGGGTATTTGTGTCAATTTAGTAACTAACAGCTCCTCTAAATTTGAAACGTTACTTTGATGAGCGTTTTATTTTGAGCTATTTGTGTAAATATAACAGCTCCATTCTATTTAACCAAACAAAGCTTTTGCCAAATGTGAGCTTTTTTTCTTAAACTAACAGCTAAAAGCTTTAAAAAAACTTGCTACCAAACATGCCAAAAAATTGTCTATTTTGACTTTTTTTTAAGTCTTAATTTTTTAAATTATTATTATTATTATTATTATTATTATTATTATTATTATTATTATTATTATTATTAGGCTCTGTTAGTGTAAGTTCTGACATCAATATTTTTCAAATGTGGGGACAACGGATACAAGTTCATACCATTTGCTTTTTCTACGTTTGGGGAATTAGATGCGGAGGCTTTAGACACACTTTCACGTATTAAGTCTATTGCCATTAGCCACTCAAATAATACTAAAAGTGGTGTTTTTATCTTTTATAGAGTTAACTTTTGTATTCAAAAAGGAGTGAGAGCTCAGCTTGTGTCTAGACTCCCATCCAACTTTATGTAAATTTTTACATCGCTAATAATAATAGTGATCTTTATAATAATAATAATAATAATAATAATAATAATAATAATAATAATAATAATAATAATAACTTTGACATTGGAGCACGTGCTGTTATTCATATCTTTAATAGGATTAGATTTTTTAATAATAATAATAATAATAAAGTGATGTTTTTATAATAATAATAATAATAATAATAATAATAATAATAATAATAATAATAATAATAATAATAATAATAATAATGCCTCCGTCCTATAAAAATTGTCTACTTTAACTTTTTTAAGTCTTAATTTTTTAACTTTGATTATAAATATTTTTGTTTACGTTATATAACACTTAATGAAAAACATATATATACGGGTTTGGATTTAAATGTATTTTTATAAGTATGATTTTCATCACATATTATACAACGCAAACAAAAATATTTAAAGTTAAAGTTGAAAAAGAAAAACTTTAAAAAGTCAAACTAAACGGTTATTATGAGACGTGGGAATAAATAAATAAATAAATAAATAATTTAAAAGGTTAGAAATGTATTTTGTAGAAAAACAAGGGGGGTTGAGGCAACATGTAGGTGGTCCAACAAAAAGGGCAAAAAATTTGAGAAATGAAAGGTGGGAGGGTGGAAGAGTAAATGCCTGGTCTTTTAACTGGCGACTGGGTCCCACACGCACGAATATTTTACGTATTCTAATAGGTGGATGGGTCCCACATTTTTATCTTTATGGGTTGACCCGGCTTTCATCACCTTGAACCCGTTGGAGTAAATTTGAATCAAACCCCACCCCTGCTATTCAAAATTCTAAGTCAAACTATTTCACCTCTACAACATCTCATTAATTACAAATTAGTGAATTCAAGTCCTAGTTAATGTCTTAATGTATACTGTATAACTTTTGAAAATTTTCTGGTTTGATCTGAATAATGATAACTCGAGTTTTATTTTGGACCTCATACGTTGAGACTTGAGACATTGTTTAATTGTCTTTTATGAACCGAGAAAAGTTGAGATCGAACTCTTAACCTATTTTCTAAAACAAACTTTCATACATACCTGTATCATATACTTTACAATATCTGGCAAATCTTTTCAGTAATATTTAGAACTCATATCTTATTTAATATAAATCATCACTCTATTGTTGTGTACAAATACATTTGTTATGAATAAACTAGACGAGTACCCGTGCATAGCAACGAGATTTTATAGCGATAAATAGTTTATTGATAAAAAAAAAGTTTATAGGTTATAAACGAAAAATAATAAAAGTTAGAAGATTTGGGAATTAAACATAATGTTTTGAAACCCGAGTTCGACCCGGGTAGTTCAACTGGGTGAACCGTTCCGGGTGAAAAATGGGTCAATTTAAACCGGGTCAACTTGCTAGGTTTGGTCAAAAACGGGTCAAATTAAACTGGGTCAACCCGCCGGGTTTGAAGCATCCCGGCTTAACCCGGTTTGTGTTTTAATTGGTTGTATTTAATTTGATAGATTTGTTTTTAATTGGTTGTACAATGTAAATAAATCATTGTACTTTAAGTAAGTGATAATGTTTTGAAACCCGGGTGGTTCAGCCGGTTGAACCGTTCCGGTCGAAAAATGGGTCGATTTAAACCGAGTCAACTTGCTAGGTTGGGTCGGAAATGGGTCAAATTAAACAGGGTCAACCCGCCGGGTTTGAAGCATCCCGGGTCAACCCGGTTTGTGTTTTAATTGGTTGTATTTAATTTGGTAGATATGTTTTTAATTGGTTGTATAATGTGAATAAATCATTGTACTTTTAAGTAATAGGGTGTTTTAATAAGAGTGTTAATTACATTTCACTTTTATCTCTCATTTGACCATTATTGAAAACTCAACATTTCAATTGTTGACCATTTTTCCATTATATGTAGTAAAGATAAAAGAGAAAATTTTGAGAGTAGTCCTGGCGTTTTACGTTCTCTCTTTTCTAAACCAGTTTTTTTCCCCCAAATAGATCAGGGTGATATGAGAATTGGGCTACCACCTTAATAACTTGACACGTGTCCCATATAGTACTATTTTGTCTTTACTATATCTTACTATAAATTACAATTAGGGATGAGCATTTCGATCCGAATTCTGAAACCGAACCAGAACTGTATTGGAACTGTACCGATTCCCGATATACGGTGCAGTAGGTGAAAAAAAATTGGGACCACTAATTCGGTATGGGATAGTATCAAATTGGGAAATTCCCGAAAAAAAGGGAAAAACCCAATTTCCCGGTATCGATATCCGAAGCCCGTTCGGTACGGTACCGGAACCACTAATTTATGCTTGGGAAAAAATTGGCACCACTAATTCGGTACGGGACCGGTACCGTGCTCATCCCTAAATTATATGCATACCTTTTTTTTTCATTTGTCATTACATATATATAAGCACCTGGCATCACCACCATGATCTAGCCATCACCAACAAGATCCAACCATCACCACCATCACCACGAAGATCCAGCCATCACCACCATTACCATGATCAAGCCATCACCACCATGCGCGTCGCCATGCAGCTTTTAAGAACAATTTCATCTAAAACAATTTGTCTGGGAAACTACTGTAACTTTTGTTGAGGTAAAGTTTTGGTTTTGAAATACACCAGCCATCACTACTATGCGCATCACCATTAAATTGCTTTTTAGGGTTTGGGTTTTAGTAATTATTTTTATCAATTGATTGAGGGGATTTGTTTTGAAAGCAGTTAAAAACACTCTACCATGTTTAATTTAATCTAAAAAATTCCATAAATTGTTAATTGAATAAATAGGATTTCGAATGAACATAAGGTAAATTTTGAATTTTTGTTGTTGTGTGTTAAAATTGATAAAGGGTTTATGCTCGGATTGGTAGTATACACGCTCATTCATATTTAATTTGTGACATTGGGGTGGTGTTTTGGTGGTGGTCGGAGATTGGTGGTGGTGATGGCCGGTGGCCGGAGATTGGTGGTGGTCACCAGAGAAGTTGAAGTTATTTGGTATTGAGATGATGAAGAAAAGGGTATATATGTAATTTATAAAAAGACAAAGTAATGACAAAATGTACTACATGGGACATATGTCACAAATCTAGTGGAGTCGCCCTGGTCTATTTAGGGGAAAAAATTCTGATCTAGAAAAGGGAGTAACATAAGGCGCCTGGGCTACTTTCGAAATTATCTCTATATAAAAGGCAAAAGGCTAACCTAAAATACACATGTAACCAGAATTGTTAAGGTCTCGATCTAACTCTTAATATCTTTTGATTTCACAATTCTACTAAGTGAAAACGAAGCGATCCTACGTAGTATCTAAAAAGACACATGATTTTAAGTAAGATCTCGATCTTACTAAAAAACTCCTAACATATATATATATATATATATATATATATATATATATATATATATGTGTGTGTGTGTGTGTGTGTGTGTGTGTGAATTTTGTTAAATTAAGCCAATAAACCAAGTGTTGTCAACTATAAATGTTATAGAGAAAATTCCGAGACTAGACAAGTCGCTCAACTTTTATACCTTTTATAAACCGAAAAGGTGCTCTTCCTAAACTAGACCAAACGACCTGCGATTTTTTTTACTTTTGATAAGAAGTCGACAAGTGGCACAAAAAAGTCGCTTAATTTAAGTACAAAAAAGTACAAAACTAAAAAAAGTCGCTTACTCTTTGTGCCACTTGGTGACTTCTAATTAAAAGTAAAAAAGTCGCAAGTCGCTCGATTTAGTTTGGGAAAAGCACTTTTTTTGGTCTAGAAAAGATATAAAAGTTGAGCGACTGGTCTAGTCTCAAAATTTTCTCAATGTTATATAAGGTTAAAATATATAAAACTTTAAATTGAAATATTTAGTATCTGATAGCGTATCATTATTAAGGGTCCAAGGACCATTAATCATATGCTTGGATCAAGCCTAAAATAGTTCGCGAAGTCAACACTGACTAGAACAACATAAGCCTAGGCCAAACGAGCCCTGGCAACTCAATTCAGGTAGCATAATACGTGCGCAAGGGGACAACTATCGCTAATGCTTAAGACATACGAATCTGAAATACCACAGTGGGGAACACACAGGAGAGCAGAGCACTCTCCTGTACGAGCCCAAGGACGTATGACATATGTCCTCCTTGTCTGCTCTCGGATGATCGACACTTGGCAACCTGGAAACCGTCGATCACTCCCGAAGGGTTTATCTCTAAACCCTACAAGCCTCTCTATAAAAGGACAACGACACATAACATCACATAAGTTTTTCACACACTTGAGCAAATACTGCCTCACAGCAGTGTAGTATGGTTCTTATTTAATTGTTACCTGAGCTTCTTGATCTATATCAATCTCATCGGGTCCTTACCATTCAACACGGGAAACCAAACAACAAAACCATTCTCATCCCATCTCTAAACCGATTTACATACCATACGTTAACATGGCGTCATTCGTGGGACATGATATAAAATAGCCATAAATTTTATGAAAAGTGTCACATATTTTCACTCATTTCTCACTCAAAAAATCAAAAAATTTCCCCTAAAAACCACTAGTTTCTTAGTTAGACATTTTCGGGGAACAACCCCCTCAAACCTCAGATACAATCCAGCTTGAAGATCTCACTCATGCAAAGGAAGGTAAACAAGCACTCGAGAACGAGGAACATTAGCAACCAGAAAACCTCACTATAACACCCTAGGCAAATCCCACATCGGTTGTGGCTTGGAGTGATGCTGGGATATTAGAATAATATTCACCTTATCAGACATAACGCATTTTGTGGTCTAATGGTTATAGCAAGTTATAGTTAAGCGTGTTCGTGTGAGAGCACAACTGGCATGGGTGACCATGCCGAGAAGTTACAGGAAGGCCACAAAAGCAAAGCCGTGAGCTTTCGGGCAAAGCTGACAATATTGTGGGCTGAGTAAGGCGGGATGTTACAGTTACAAGAAGGTCAGAAGGAGAGATACATGCAACAAATGACCACGTCAACTTGCACACATGATTGATGCTAAATGGTCAACCTAAATTAACCAAGTGAATGGTCAACAAGGTCAAACAACCTAGACCAATGCTTCCGTGGATAGTACTGAGTTTCCCCGGGTCGTTATGTCCCGACGAAATTGAAATGGTGTTTTAAACGTTTTCGGGATACAGTGCTTGGGAAAGTAACCAGATAATGATTTGGATTTTTACACTACTGGAATGATTGAGATTAACAGTATTAACAATAATATAAAACCAAATAAGCCTAAAACGTATTTAAACCTAAAAATGCGCGTTTAAATTAAATTTAACGTACACGCGCAAAATAAAAAATGAATTTAAAGCAATAAAAAGCCTACGGGTGTGAAAATTACTTTTTTACAATCCTGATAATAAAAGAAAATTTTGGAAAAAAAGAAAATTATGTTTTTTTTTTTTACTTTTTAATTACTTATTATTAATTAAAAACTATTTAAACTAACTAATTAAACTAATTAAACTATTTTAATTATTATAAATACTACGCTAATTTGGAAAATTATGAAACTTTTTATAAAATTACTATATGATGACAGTAAGCTAGGAAAAATATAAAAAGTCCCAACAACTTATTAATAAGCAGAAAATTAAGCAAATAAGCTTAAATAAGCAAAAGGGCTAAAAGTGTATATAAGTAATAGATTTTGCAAAGTATTCTTGAAAAGCTCCCAAGGGCAGTTGGTTAAGGCGTGTGGTGTTGTGTTTGCTTGTATGCTCAGGTCCCAGGTTCGAATCCCACTTTTTGCACCTTTCTCAAACTTTTTTTTTTTTTTTTTCTTTTTACAAAACTAACTAACAACCAAAGATAAGCAACTTTAATAAAGACAACTTTTTTAAAAAGCTTAAATAAGCTGTGTGGGAGCTTATTTACACCAACAGTTGGTGAAATGGGTTCAAAATGGGTTTTTGAGGTTAATAAGCTATCCAAACAAGCTACAAGCTAATCCTAAAGGTAAAATAAGCTAAAACTTAATGAAAAAAAACTTGAAATGAACTCAAACCAACAAATAAGCAACCTGAGATGATCAAATAAGCAGAAACAGGCAATAAGCATTAAGCAAAACCAAGCAGTCCTGATTTACGGCACCTCATAAGCCAACAAAAAAAATTCAAAAAAAATAAAACAAAAATACCACTAAGTAGATAAGCAACAAAATAAGCTACAAACCAAATTTAAGATAAAACGGACTTATAACGAAGAAATGAAAAATCAAAAACAGGTTCTGCTGTTTGGCACTTTTTGACTTTTCGAGTTTTCTTAACTAAGTTGACTATGGTGAGGTTTGCATGATTCCTACTTACTGAAAATGAAGTTTTAAGTTAAAAAGAGATGAGATCAAGCTAATGCAACTACTTATGAACTAATATGAGAGATTATTGAACCTAAATCCTTGACAGTGTATGCAAATGAGAGATTTAAAGTGGATTTTGACTTTTTACAGAAAGAGTTGCCAATTTCTAGACTTAACTATCTTATAATAACCTAAACTAAACTAACTTGACTAGTGAATGCACCTAAAACATCCCATATCACTCAAGCAGCTTCTGACCCAAACACCCCTTAAAGGCTGGTCTGCTATGGTTTTTAAAAACAAATCAGAGCTTTAAGCTACAACAATGAAAGGCATTGTTCCAATGAATTATAATATGGTAAATGAAGCAGCAAAACACCAGAAATAAGCAGTTTAACATTAGTAACAAGTAAAAGTAATACAAAGTCATAAATGACAGTAAAGTAAGCAAATTCTAATCAAAAGCTATCTAGGCTACTAAATAGGCATAAATGGCATAAAATAACACTAATAAGCATAAGTAAACTGATATGAGCAATATATAAGCAGATTTGAGCTAAGCTACAGTAGTATGCTAAAAAAAATTGGAATTCTTACATAAGGTCCTGTATGCTTAAAGCCAAGTACCAAATTAAGTTCCCACCTGTCCTATTGCCTCCCATGAGACTCTAAACCAAGTCCTTCCACTGTGTCTTGCTTCTTCTTCACTTTTTTTTTCTTTTTTTTTTCACTATTTTCCTTATTTTTTTTGAGATTTTTGAGCTTTTGAACAAAACTTGAACTAAACTGAGATTGAAAGAGTCCAGTGAGTTGCATTTACCTAATGAAACTTATTAGAACCGTAAACAACCTCTTTAAACAACTTTTAACCAAAATGAGAATTTCTAAGGAAAATGGCATATTCTAAATTAGAACTGGAAATTTGAAATTATGATTAAGGAGAGTTAAGATTACATTCAAAATACTTAATACAACTTTTTAAAGCTAAGGATAACAACTGGAAATGAATTTTACACTAAAACGACAGTATCTAAACTAAGCTAAACTAATGACTCTTCTCTCTTGCTTCTTTCTTGATTTATATTGATGTGTTGGGTTCCCACTAGGCTTCTGAGTAAATCCCATCAAGAAAATTGGCCATTGGATGGCTAAAATTCATCTTGGCCATTGATTGAGTTTTGGCGGGAAATATGGTTTAGCAACTAGGGAGTTAAATATTGGCAGGGGGAGGTGGGTTTTGGACCGGAGTGTGTGTCTTGGAGTGAGTAGGGGTGAGTAGGAGGGGGTGGAGCAGAGGTGATGATGGAAGGTGGTATGGGGGTGACAGGTTTTGCAGGAGCAAGTTGGGGGTGGTGGTGTTTTTGGTGGGAAAAAGGGGAGGGTCAAAGAAGGTGTTGACCGAGGTTTATTATTAATGGGGGTGTATGTTTTGTAGCTGGTTTTGTGTTTGTTAGGCCATGGGAAGGGAAATGGGCCAAGGGTAAAAAGGGTTTAGGTTATTAGTGGGGTGGATAAGTGGTATAAGGTTAGTTTGGTTTGTCGTTTAGAAATACCACAAGGACCAAATGTGTAAAAAGCTGAAAATCCAGGGACCTAAATTGTAATTTTCCCAAAGTATCACAAGGGACCATTATTGCCAATGTTGAATAGTACAAGGGCTATAAATGAAGATTTTCCAATTTTTACTACCCAGGGACCATTTCTGCCATTTTGTGAAACTTCAGGGACCATTGTTGTAATTTCTACAAACTTATCACCCAAGTACCATATTTGCCAAAGTTCAATAACACAAGGACCATAATTGATTTTTCCAAAGTTTTAAATCCCAGGGACCATTTTTGATAACTTTGCAAAGTACAGGGACCAAACTTGACAACTTTTGAAACTTTTCACCAAAGGACTAAATATGATAACTTGTGATTTCAAAAGGACCTTTGGTGACTTTTCTTTCAAAATAAGTGCTCAGGGACTAATTTTGACAAGTTTTGAAAGTTGGGGGACTAAAACTACCAATTATACAAACTTTGTTTGTTTTTCATCTGTTTTTAATCATTTTGCATCTGAAACATATAAAACACAATCCTGGGATATTTCAGTATTTTGATGCATATTTGAGTGTTTTTTGAATATTTTGGCAGTTCAGATACGGCAAAAATGATGAGTATTTACACACTCATCAACACAGCTCTCTTCTCTATAGGACCTCAAGGTCCCACAAGGAACGTCAAGCACTCAGGCCAAGTCCTCAAGTACGGTTCACACAAGAAAACAGGGGTCATGGTAGCTCAGAGCCTCAGAAGGACCTAGGACACAGTCACGGGCGAATGGCTTCACTACGCCAATATCCACCAACAAATAAAGTTCTTAGGTAAAACAAGGGGGAAGGGTTGCAATACATTTAGGTCATACCAATTATGGCAGCATGCCTGGAATAGTGGGCAAAAGAAAGAAGGATGGCTAGTTCTTAGGTAAAAGCATTCCATCCTACTTACTCTTTCCCGCATAGTAACATACCTAGCAATCAGGGTACACCACTTAACACAAACATCTATCACTGCAAAACAAACATCAGATCATGATTAGGTACAAACCAAATAAATCACAAAAGCAAACAAGTGAACACAACAACTCACCTTGATCACCCTGACAAGAAAAAAATAATTATGATCGTGTGTCTTGGACTCCCAAAATCAGCCCCCTCCTTCACACAACCCCATACCCAATCAACTTTCAAGAATCTTATCATTACTCTTCATTTAACATTCGACCTTCTCTCCATTTAACCCTAACCCTAATCCCTTTACTTCTTCATGAAAAGTATGTTTTCTCTCTTCTTCTCAGCCCCTAGCCATGAAATCCACCATCACACCACCAAAAACCATCCATAATTTTGATTTATACAAGTATTGGCCATCAATAGTTTAAGATATTGTTGTTAGGGTATTAATCTTAACACTTTTCACTATAAACAACAATCAAGCCACCTTTGATTCTAGGGTTTTTCTTGGGTTTTTGTAAAATTTCTATTGAAGATTATACAAGTATTTGGGTCATGAAAAACTAGGGCTTTAAAGATTCGGGTTTGATTGATTTCGGTTATAATTATTGATTTTAAGGGTTGTGTTATTATTCTTGAATTTCTTCTCACCACCACTTTGTAAGAACACCATTCTCACTAATTTTCTTGTTTGCTACTGTATTTAATCATTCCATGCTTGAACACATTTTAATTGATTGATTAAATCATTTAATTAGTAGGAAAACACTTTATAACGTGTTGTTGATTAAGATTGAAAGGTGCTGTTTGAATCAGTAGGTAAACAAGATAATTGTATAAAATAAGTAGAGTTTTGGGATAAACTAAAATTATGGGATTCTAGATCAGTGTCTTAGCTCCGTTTCCTCGATTGACTCGACCCATAACTCCCAGGATGAATTTAATATAAAATCTTTAGTAAAGCATGTTGAATGGAATAACATATTTCAAACGTATAAATGTCCAAATTTTTGTACTAAACCCTCTGTTGGTGTTTAAATTATGGGATTCTAGATCAGTGTCTTAGCTCCATTTCCTCGATTGACTCGACCCATAACTCCCAGGATGAATTTAATATAAAATCTTTAGTAAAGCATGTTGAATGGAATAACATATTTCAAACGTATAAATGTCCAAATTTTTGTACTAAACCCTCTGTTGGTGTTCAAATAAGAAAGTTAGTAAACTCTTTAAATTAAATGTGGCCGCTTGAACAGGATCAAACTGAGTTGTAGAACTTAAGATATCGCCATTTTAGTGAGACTGCAATAATTAGAAAATGACTAGCTTGGGTACTCAAGGGTATTTTGGTAATTTTACCTAGGTTACTAAAATTTTTAGGCAGTGGGACCATCAAAACTAATTTTTACTTAAAGAGCTTTATGTGAGCTCAAAAACCGGGTCATAATTCCTTACGAGTTAGGAGAACCGAGCTTCTCTAGTTGGGAAATCATACTTAAAACCCTAAATAATCATAAACTAGGGCTTGTAACTCTTTTGTAACTTGTCAAACTTAGTCCCTTTTATTTCATAAACTTTGAAAACCCTAAGTACTATGGTATAATCAGTGTATAAACATTCAAAACTCATTTGCATTCATATGTTACTATTTACTCGACCTAAGACGCGACTTATATTCTAGGTTGCTCTTAAAGGTCTTCTCAGCTTTCCGACACTTAATTTCACTTTTGACTATTACTTTACGTATAGTGAGTATTCATAGTCCCCTTTTTACCGCTTTACTTATTTGGGGTGAAATTCATGAAACTGTACTTAGGCCTGTAAACGAACTGAACGTTCAGTGAACATTTCATGAACCGTTCGGTAAAAAGTTCGTTTATTAATTAAATGAATGAACATGAACAATTTTTTACGATCGTTTAGTTAAATGAACGAACATGAACAAAAGTCTCGTCCGTTTATTTATGTTTGTGAACGTTCGATTATGCGTTCGTTAACGTTCATTTACGTTCATTTATTTATTTATGTTCGTATATTATATCTTTTAATTGTATAATTTTAAAGTTAGTTTGTTCAAACAAAACAACACTTATAAAGCAATATTAGATGCATAATTTAATAAAGTTTATGTTTGTTTTTCTATGTTTATTTATGTTCGATCGTTTATGTCCGTTTAGCGCTCGTTTAATGAACGAACATAAACGAACATGAACAAAGTCATTTTCTTAATAAACGAACATGAACAAGAATATCCGTCCGTTTAAGTGTTCATGTTCGTTTATTTGTCTGGTTAAAATTAAATGAACAAACATGAACAAGGTTCTGTTCGTGTTTGTCCGGTTCATTTACAGCCCTAACTGTACTTAAACTATATTGTTTGTGTAGAAAACTCGAATGGGGGGGGGGAGGGTTAAATAGTTTTTAACGATTCAAATTTAGTTTACAAGAACTTTAGATCAATTGTATGCGAATCCTTTGGATAATGAGATATAGATAATGCAAGTAATTAAGAAAACACAACAAAGTAAAGAGAGGAAGAGATAAAACTGTAACCAATAATTTATAGTGGTTTGGCTACAAGGACACCTTCCTTGCCTTACTCCACTCCCCGAGTATCCAACTCGAGAGTTCTTAAGCACTATGTCAACAAGATCCTTTAATGGTAGAGACGCCTCACAACGTTACTTATACTTTTTCCGGTACGAAGCTAGATACCGGTTTCTTTACAATGCAAGAACCAATCCAACACAACTATCACAATTAACACAACAATTTAATGAGTACAATCGAGTGTATCAACAACAAGAAACAACTCAGTGGTCTTGAGGTGATGAAGAAGCCGAGCAACTCTTCTCTTGAAGAATGGATGACTCGTATGCAAGAAACATGGTCTCATCTTTTAAGAAGTGCCTTGAGAAACACAAGAAGTTAATTACAAGAATGATTCTTGGATATGAGGTTAGAGGGATATATTAATGAGAGAAGAAATATATTAGAATGGGAGAGGAATCAATAAGAAATGGCTCACTATTTATAAGGAAAAAGTTCACAGTTCACCCGAATTCGGCAGATCCCTTTAAAAAGGATCTGGGCAGTGTAAACCCAGGGATCTGGCAGCTGGTTCAGTCTAGTGCGGATTTTGGGTTACATTTCCAGGTTTTGGGTTATGGGTCATGGACTATGGGTCATGCGTACCCAACATGATGTCATGCATGATGCAAAGTATACTTTGGGTTATGGGTTATGAACTTTGGGTTATGGGTCATGGACTTTGGGTCATGGATTTTACCCAACTTGATGTCATGCATGATGCAATGTACATGAGCCATGGGTTTTGGATCATGGGTCATGGGTCATGGAATATCCAACTTATTTACATACATTTCTATTATTACAAACAAAGATATAACTAAACAAATGTATATAATTAGTAAGAATAAATATGATTAACATGTAATCTTAGATTTGCACTTGAGATAATTTTATGATTATTATCGACAAAACTTAAAGAGATCGAGAAATATAAATAAACGTTTTTACGACTTATTTGTATTAACAGTTTGCACATATATGAACTTAAATAACTTTTGTTTCACTATTTATGCTTGTAAGTATTCATAGTCCTCTTTCTATCGCTTTACTTATTTGGGGTGAAATGTATGAACCTATACTTAAAAAAAAACCATTTTTTTGTCATGAACTTATGAGTAGTGTTTTACTTGAACTCTTTGAAATTGGTTTTGAACCTTATGTACATTTTGAACTATCATGACTTGTTTGAACCCTTTGGTATATTATGAACTTATTACTTGTTTTGAACTTATTTTTTCGTACGCACTCCAATTTTAGTCTCCCTGTTCAATGGAGCATTCTTATTGAGATTGTATATAGTAGTTTTTATCTTGGTTTAAAAATGCGCGCATCATTGCGCAAATTGCACGCATCATTGCATTGCGTTTGAAATTTCGCATTATGGTGCCTAATGCAAGGTCATCCCATAATGCGTTCGCATTAAACCGCAATTTACCGCATTTGTGTAATGCTAGCAACGCTCGCAATTGTCGCAATCTAGAATTTATGTCATTTTTGTCAAAAATAAACCATATAAAAGTGATCCAAATATTTAAATGTGATTTTAAAGATAGAAATTATTAAAAGACGCACAAAATAACAAACATATAGTATCTTGCATTTTGCTAAGTGTTTTACCTCAAGTTTTGCTCTCGACTTATTTATTTTACTAATGAATTATTGGCCTAATTTCAATATGCTAGTAACTTATATCGTATGTTTATTGCATTTACTTGGTCCTTAGTAGAATATGTTATGCATAAATAATTTTCGTACTTTTTAAAATACTAAACGCAATGCGTCCAAATTGCGCTCGCATTCGCATCACGCATCACGCAATGGATTTTGGGACCTTTAACGCATTGGATCACAAAACACATTTTTAAACCAAGGTTGTTATGTTCATACATTCATTGTTACGTTCGCACTCCAATGTACATTGTAATTCTCCCATGTTCAACGGAGCAGTAGATAGTATAGGTAGCGCTATTAGATGTCGGCCAACCTCTCATTCCCCTGTTCAACAGAATGCATATTATTTATTTTAGGGGCTTATGTTACATAACTTTATTATATACATGCTGTTCTTATTGTGATCTGTTATGATCACGTGTGCTCTGACAACTGGGTGTACGTACT
The DNA here is from genome assembly GCA_030686995.1 of Artemisia argyi. Taxonomy (NCBI): domain Eukaryota; kingdom Viridiplantae; phylum Streptophyta; class Magnoliopsida; order Asterales; family Asteraceae; genus Artemisia; species Artemisia argyi. The sequence goes on along the minus strand of CM060689.1, from coordinate 77,901,651 downwards.
TTTTATTATGGAAATATATGTGAACTTATATGTTACAAGTCTTATATGCGTGGGACTTGTAACAAGATGGGTTAACAGGACATTTGCCAGCCGGACCTTCTCTAAAAGGATTTTCGTATTATATAAAACTTGTGTACTCACCAACTATTTTCATAGTTGATGGATCTAAACACACCTTGATTTGTGTTAGAATGATAATCTGAGTTATACTACCAAGTATGCGGAATCTACTTAGTAATACTTAGAAGTTTGTTTGTAAGTAAAAACAGTTGTATATGAATGAGAATAATATATAAACCAAACTGTTAGCTCCAATATTATTAAGAGTAATAATACGAGTGATCTTTGTATCACTAGGGTTACAACCTTGAAGCTCTAAGAAAAACGTATCTCAAACCTTAACCTAGGACCTCCTTTTATAGCACAAGAAGTGGTCTTCTACAAGATAAGTATAATGCTAATAGAATAGGATATACACAAAATCTATTCTATATTTATCTATACACGTTTCCTAACAATTATTCTGGCAGTAGTGGTAATAATATGTACTAGCATTGTAATGAGTTTCCACTTCTAGTGCATTCTTCAGCAGTTGTAATCTCCATGCTTAACAGTGGTAACTGTTAGTGTAATTCCCAACAATCCTCCCCTAAACTTATGATTTCTTTACAAATCCATAAGTTTCTTCAATCAATCAGCATCATTGAGGATATAGGGAATTCTTCCAAACACTTCATTTTCTTCTTAAAGCCTGCATAGCTCTTGAACACTGATCTTGTATCTTCTGAATCAAAGCTCTAACTTTTTCAGTGTCTTCATGAACTGTTAATCTTGATGTCAACATTGCAGTAAGAGTTACTGCTCTAAGTGGATATTCTTTCTCAGCAAACATGAATACATCCACTCCAGCTGTTGTAGAAACATGATGAACCTTACATGAATCATAGTATGACCATGTGGTATGCAAATCTGTAACTTCAAACTTCCAGTAACTATCTTTAAGATCTGGTTCATAAAGTCTTCTCAATCAACCCATAGTTGCATTTCCTTCATATCTTTGAGAGTATCAGCCTTGAATCTTTCATCAACAAACTTCCAAAGCATATCAAGATCACTTATGTTACAAGCTTTAATAAGATCTTCAAATTGAATGAAGGATGAAGTTTCACCTCCCAATCTAGTTATCTCCCATGTTGGAGCAAAATTTTTTGCTGTGTAAACTTCCCAATCAATAATTGGATGCCTTACTTGTATAGGATCTGGGTAGAAATCTTCTTCTTCTATCACTATCATAGCACTTAGCTGATCTTCTGTAAGTTTCTCAGATTTAGATTCTTCTTCTTGAGCAAGCCTTGTCCTTTTAGTGACATTCTGTTCAGAAGCTGTAGCTTTCCTTTTAGGAAATCTTCTTTCTTCTTCTTCAAAATCAATAGGACTAAAATCACTATCTTGTCTTTTGAGCCTGTAAAAGATCCCTTCAATCCTATCATGAGACATGCCTTTGAATTGAGACATTTTCCAATTCCCAACATGACAGCAATAAGTCTTCATCTCTGTAATCACTTGTGCCTTGGTTGGTTGTCTTTGCTTCTTTTGACCTTTTCTGACTTTTCCAATAACCTCATCAAGTGCTTGTTGATTCTTCATTTGAATAAAATCAGCTAATTGATCTGATCTCTGTTCTTCTGTCAAAGTTTTGTTAGCAACAAGCTCAATTGCCTTCTTCTTGACTACTGGATCATTGACAATCATAAATTCAATCTCTTCTTCAGTTGGCACATAGGTGAACATTGGAGCCTTTTCTTTAAGAATAGTAGGTAGAACAGTGGAAATTGGATTAGGTTTAGTAGTTGCAGTGGTTTCTAACTTATCCAACCTCTTAGCCTCCATAAAACTTGCAATCTCTTCCTTATCTTGCCTTTTCTTCTTTGCAGCTTCATCTTCCACTAATTTCCTTGCAAGTTCAACATCATAATCTATCTGAGCTTGTTCCCTTCTAGAAATCTTCCTTGGTTGCTCTTGATCTTTACTAGTCATAACTGCTTTACCTTTCTCTGCTCTAATTCTAGCAGCTTCTTCTTCTGCAGTGGTAACATTTTGTTCTGCAGTGGTAACATTTTGACCAGTAGTAGGAACCATAAACTCATCAGTGGAAAGATTCTGAGGAACTCCAACTGTTTCATCAATCTTCAAATCTTCAGTGCCATAATTAAAATTAGCATCAAAGTCATAATCATCTCCAAAATCAATCTTCCTCCCCTTAGTTTTAGCATCTGTCTTCCTCCCCTGTTTGGAAGAATTTCCCAAATCATCACTGAAATCTTCTGAAGCAGCATCTTGAGGTGAGGATGAAGATGAAAGCACAATTTTGGCAGATCTTTGCTTCTTTAACCCCTGAACTTCTTCCTGCAAGTTCTTAATCTCTGCTTTCAATTGAGCAAGCTCTGTGGCATGTTGTTGCTTTATCTGTGCCAGATCTTTCTCCAGAGCTTTAACCTGTTTGACTAAGTTGGTACAAAGTTCCATCAATTCATTAGTTTACACACTGCCCTCAACACTACCAACTGTGTGACCTGTTGGGAGAGGTGACTCATATGGCATTGATTCAGGCTCTTCTCTAGTTGGACTAGATTGAAGCCTAGAACCACTACTGCTTGTTCCTAAACCAAAAGGCTCAGAATCAGGCAATGTTGTAATGGGAGGAGGTGGCTGTTTTTGCCTCCTCTCATAAGTGTGAGTAACTGCAGGGGTGTGTTGAATAGGTGGAACAACAATAGTAGGTGTGTGATGGGATACAACTGGGATTGTTGCATCTTCACCCTGTACCTGTGAAATCTTTGAAAGCATTTCAGGAAAAAGTGGTTTAAACTCCCCATTCCAAATTTTTGAAGCCTTATTCATATTTTGAAAAACTTTTGGCTTGAGACGGGGGTTTTATAAACTCTTTTGTAGGTTTGCAGTGGAAATTCATTTAGCACTGCTTGCACAAACCTTGGCTACATCAAAAATTTATATGAACTCTTTACATTGCCTTTCATACTATTAAAAATAAACTTTGAAAAATTAAAAGTCCTATCTATGGCTAAGCAAACCAAAGGGTAAGCCATAGTTGAACTAAATTGTTCATAAGAAGTTTTCTTAGGACTTAGGCAATGTAAAAGAGTATGAATTAAAAACCTCAAATGGGGACCAAAACATCCTTTTCTGAAAGTAACCTTTTTATCAGATGTATCATACCCCATTGTTGAAAGATGTTTATGAATGTCTGAATTAGGTAATGTGATGATACCATTGAGATCATCCAATTGGAGAATTCTCCTCAAGGATGACTCAGTAACATCAATGGTTACCCCATCCACTGTAGCTCTAAGAGTTTCCACAGATTCATGTGTGTCTCCCTGTTCAATAGTTATGGACTCCACAGTGTTCCAGAACTGTTTGATATGAGAAACATAGATTGTGGGATTTAAAGTTAAAGCATACCGAATATGGGTAGTGTTGAGAAAATCCACAATCTAATGAAAAACAGGGCCACTCTTTTCGTTTGACTTCTGCAAGTAAGCCACTTGGTTGTGCTCATCTGCAAAGTTTAGAATTGCCATAGTTTTGTGATAAAAAGATGAAAGTGTTAGTAATCGTGAATGATGATTATGCCGTATGAGAGATAAATATATACTAATAGGGTTTTGAGAAAGATGCGTAATGAGAATTATCTGTAGAATGTATTTATCCTTGGGAAAAGAATAAATGAAAATAGGTAAGTGGATAATTCACAAAAATTTACCCTATTAATAAGGAAAACACGGTTACTGTCAACGGCTAGTAAAAAATACGATTACTGATACAACAGTTGTAACGGCTAGTTCACCAGTGGTAAAAATTACACTTGCAGTGGTAATTGTGAACTAACAGTGGTAATTTTTCACAAAATTTTCAAGAGCAGTGGCAAGTAAATCAAGTAAAAGTTCAGCTGCTCTTACTATAGTTTTTAGCAAACTATCAGCTATCAACGGATTTGATATGTCTTTACCATGAGCCGTTTGCTATGGACTAGCCAACTCTTCATCACTTGGAATATGGTGATTGATGACCACATAGTTTTTGGAAAACTATCAACCATAAACGGATTTGTTAAGTCTTTACCAATAGCCGTTTGCTCTGGACTAGTTGATTCTTATGTGGATTAGACATGGTGAATCAATAACCATTTGTTGTGTGTCTTAGATACATACCTTATAACTCCAATCACCCAGCAAATATTGGTTGTTTTTCTGCATATTTAGGAAACACCATTCCTTACCAATATATTTTATCCCAAAGTAACTTTTTGACCAAGTTACTATTCACAAAAATATCTTCTCAAATTCAACCCGTTTAAGTAAATAATATCTAAAGTTACTTCTCCAACCTACCAAAATAGATAAGAGTTAATATCCCTCATAATTAACCTTTGGGCTTGACTTTGCATATAAAAGGGGCTCAATACAACACAAGTCTTCATCAAAATAATTCTCCAACATCACAAACCCTAAAATCATCATGAGTTGGTTTCCACTTATCTACATCTCATCAGATGATTCATCTGATGAAGAAATAAGTTACCATTCTGACTCTGAAGAGCAATCATCAGGATGGAGTGGATATTTTCCTCCAAGTGCTTCAACTTCATCCAACATGAAGCCAAACAAGAAGGTCTCTGCATCTGCTCCTGCTCCATCTCTGGAGTTCTACTCAAGTTCTTCTTCTTCTTCTTCTTCAGATGATGATGATGATGAATCCTACACCCTGTCCAAGGAGCTACCAAAAGCACTTACAACTGCCCTTGAATCAGCCTTAGTGAATATGAAGTGGCCTGCACCAGAAAAGCTTGCAAGACTCCAAAAGCCACCAAAACAAGTGTTGGGTCTTGCTTGCCCAAGGAAATAACTCTTCTTTGATAACAGGAGGAAGAGTGCTTCAAAGGCAAAGCATGACTATGAGGGGAATGGCAAGAAGCCCATGGAGTAGCTGGTTTGAAGTGTAGGGTGTTAGGATGTGAAGCTTTTGTGTTTTGTGATTTGGTTGATGTATTTTACTCTTTTTTTATGTACTCTGGAACTTTTGAATGGTTGAATAAAAGTACTCTTTCCTTTTCTTTTACCACTAAGAGAGCAAAACTTTCCACTGTTTGTACTATGGTTTCCACTGTGTTCTAATTCTTCTGCATAAAAGTTAGTAGAAAACCATACAAATATATACAAACAATATTAGTACCTAAAAACTATCCTGCAACACTAAAGACCATTAGACATCAAAGTTTTATGGGTTGAGCATTCCAATACCTGTTACCAAGCACTGAAACCTACCCACATCAAGCCCTTTTGTTAACAAATCAGCATAGTTGTCATCAGTATGAATTTTGATAACTTGAATGAGCTTTTTCTCAAAACAATCTCTGATAAAGTGATGTCTAATCTCTATATGTTTAGTTTTAGTGTGTTGCACATGATTTTTAATAATGCATATAGTACTACTATTGTCTATATATATAATGGTGTTCATGAAATTGTACCCATAATCCAACAATTGATTCTGAAGCCATAAGATCTGAGCACCATTGTCTGTTTCTTGCATTGCCATGACACCAATCTACATCCAAGAAATTGACATCCTCCTGTGGTTGACCTTCTATCCAAACTTGCACCAGCATAATTACTATCTGAGTATGTGATCAACTCCATAGGAGATTCTCTTGGATACCATAATCCTAGATTAGGATATGTCTTCAAATACCTGAAAATCTTCTCTACAGCTGTCAAGTGTGATGTCTTTGGAGTGACTTGAAATCTTGAACAAGCACATACAACAAACATAATGTCTGGTCTTGATGAAGTAAGATACATCAAGGAACCAATCATGGATCTATAAGTATGCACATCTACATCTGCTCCACTAGCATTCTTCAACAATAGATGAGTAGTCTTATCAGCAGGGGTATTTGAAGGTTTTGCATCTATAAAGTGAAACTTTCTTAAAATCTCAGCCACATATTTGTCTTGACTGATAAAGATGCCATCTTTTCTTTGTTGTACTTGCAGTCCAAAAAAGAAAGTAAGTTCTCCCATAGAACTCATTTGAAACTCATCTTTCATCAATTTTTCAAACTCTTTGCACATCTCTTGTCTAGTAGATCCAAAGATAATATCATCAACATACACTTGAACCAGTAGAATATCACCCTTGTCTTTCTTGATGAACAAAGTTTGATCAATTTTCCCTCTATGAAACCCATTATTCAAAAGATATGTAGCTAAGGTTTCATACCAATTCCTTAGAGCTTGATGTAGGCCATAAAGAGCCTTAACCACTTTATAAACCTTATTGGGATGTTGAGGATCTTCAAAGCCTGGAGGTTGAGAGACATAGACCTCCTTATCAATCTTCCCATACAGAAAAACACTCTTGACATCCATTTGATAGACAGTAAAGCCCATAAAGGATGCATAGGCTAAAAACAATCTAATAGCCTCAATCCTTGCAACAGGAGCTAAAACTTCTTCATAGTCAATACCCTCCTCCTGAGTGTATCCTTGAGCAACCAATCTAGCTTTGTTCCTGATAACAATACCTCTTTCATCTTTCTTATTTCTGAAAACCCACTTTGTACCAATCACTTTCATTCCATCAGGCAAATTACAAAGAACCCAAACCTTCTGAAGTTTGAACTGCAACAGCTCCTCTTGCATTGCTTCAACCCAACTTGATTCTTCTAAAGCCATATATACATTTTTAGGCTCCACTTGTCATAGAAAACAGAAAAACAAACATTCATTCTTGTCTGTGTGCTTCTTGGACTCATAAACTTCACTAATGAACCCATGAACATCATTCATCTTTGTCTGCCTTCTTGTCTTCACACCTGATTGTAGCTCACCAATTACATTTTCAAGTGGATGCACTTTGTGAATTGTAGTTTGTGATGTGTTTGGAATATCATATGTTGTAGGCATGTTAGTGATTTCAACATCACTAGACGAATACCCGTGCATAGCAACGGTTGCTAGCGACAGATAATTAACGATTTGTGATATTGTGGTGAGTGTTTTGTGTAGCATGCAAAATAGATCGTGAATAGATCATAAGGTAATTGCAAACGGTTGTACACACGATAACTAAAGTCTAAGAAAAATTCAAAAACATCTATCAAACAATATATAAAAACATTTATCTTCTTAAAGTTGAACATGATTTTATTTTCTTTTGTATGTCAAGGCAGTCTTTTTCATGGGATGAAGGTGCTTGTTATGCCCCAATAAACGTGATAAGCATTTGCTTTATCTTTATTTTACATGTCAAAGTTTTTATTTACATGACAAAGTTAGTAAATGATAAACTTTGTTGCTGGCAATAAATAACTCAATTATAAAAATTGAACTTTAAGTTATAAAGCTTTGATATTTTTTATCAGTGAATAATTTTTTATCGACAAACTGTGTTCGTAGCGTTAATTTAATAAACATTAGTTACATGATCTAACATTAACTTTGTAAACTTCACAAAACTATTAGTAAATGTTGGCTTCTCATAAACTATTTTTCAAATGAAAGTTAAATGACTTCATAATTTAAACTTTGATAAATATAGAGAGTTGACTGTATACGACATCTATGTATTTAACGAATTCACTGGTTGCTTAAAATACAACTTTAACTTCTATTTTGTTAGCAATAGATTAAAATATTGGTTCAAACGAAATTGACAATCTTAAATTAGAGACATACACACTTGAAAATCAGTCACTTGTTTTGCATACACATATTCGTTCCAAGCGTAAAAGGTCTATAAAAATATACAAAATACCATCACTTTTCTTGTCGTGTGATATTCAAAGCTCACTGAGCATATCTATTGCAAGTTGAGTAACTATTACTCATCTAACTCATTTTACCAAATTAATTATTACTCTATTAAAAGTATACAACACACTTATGGCAATATCCATGCCTATAAATGAAAATTTGACTAAAACAAAACATCCTCACGTGATTTTAGGTTCCCAATAATATTCTTTTGTAGACCTAGGTTGCTTTCTTGAATTGTGCAAAAACATTTGAATTGATTTTTTTTTTTTTTTTTTTTTTTTTATTTATTTATTTATTTATAACGCTACATTTAAGCTCGTGTGAATATGTGAATTTCTATTTGATTTTTTTATTATTTTTTTACTAAGATAAGGTTTTTTATGTCTTTACAAATTATTTAAAGTGACATTATGATTCTAGGTGACAAGGTTACTCATGCACATTATGCTCCTTTAGTGATAAGGTTCTAAATAAAAGGGTATTTGGCTCAGCAATTGAAGGAGTACTACTTTGTATGTAAATGTATGTACTCGAGGTGAACCGATTTTGCAGCTTACTCTAGATATTACTCCGTATTTTATATCACGTATAATGGTATATTATTTTTTTATTTATTTTTTTTCGATTTTGATTTTACACATACATAAAAATAATTTTTTTAGACAACCGTGTATTACACGGGTATTAAGCTAGTTAAAAGTATACAACACACTTATGCCAATATCCATGCCAATAAATGAAAATTTGACTAAAACAAAACATCCTCACGTGATTTTAGGTTCCCAATAATATTCTTTTGTAGACCTAGGTTGCTTTCTTGAATTGTGCAAAAACATTTGAATTGAAACTTTTAATATTTAAGAAATCTCAAAGTATTTCCAATTTTTAAATTTCCGAAATTTTTAAGTTCAATTTTTTTTTATGAAAAAAAACAAAAAAAAAATATGGAAAAAAAATAATACCGTATGAATCTTTAAAAAAAATGAAAAAAAACGTATTTATTTACAAAAAAATATAGATTTACAAAAAAAAATACGGATCTATGAAAAAAAAATACGGATCTATGAAAAAAAAAACATACCGTATGGATCTTTAAAAAAATGAAAAAAAAGGAAAAAAAAAACGTATTTACTTACAAAAAAAATATAGATTTCCAAAAAAAAAACGGATCTATGAAAAAAACAAAAAAAAAATACGGACCTCAAAACCACACCAAATGGACCTCAAAATTATTAGTCCAAAATTTTCCAAGCTCAATAACAACAACAATAACCAAAGTAACCATATGCCGAGACCATAGGATCTCGGCTTGGCTTTAACGAGCAGCCACCAACCCCTCGGTACTTGGCCGAATTCCACAACAACAACAACAATAATTCATCATCACCACAACAATCCAATCATCCATTACTCTTTACCAAATCCAATCTAAAGTCCAAGAAACTCAAAATCTAACAAAGAAATAAAATGAACAAAAAGAATAACAACATCAAGACTCGACCATGAATTAATCATACCCAAAACCACTCGGCCGTGAGCCTAGGCTCACGATTTGGACCCAAACCAATCGACCTCATCACAAACATGGTACCAACCCTTGTTTTTATCAATAAAAATTATTTTCCCACAAGTTTTATTAAGAAAATATCAAAACCCATTTGATTTCATCCATGTGTTCATGGATTTAGTGCACATCGAGACCAAAAATGGCATACACTCGATGCTACTCACCTTCTTTTTCTTTAAAACTTACGGATCCAACAACAAGAATAAAGATGGTGATGATTTGAGATGAAAATGATTTAGATTCGTGTGTCTTTGGTGGATTAGAGGCGCGTGTAGTAAACCAAAAGAAAGATAATAATGTCGGGATTAAGATGGTGGTATTGGTTTGCAAGGGTGGCCGGCGGTGGAGTGGTGGTGGCCGGTCAAAGGCAGCGGTGTGTGTGGTGTGTGTGTGTGTGTGTCGGCTGCACAAGGGGGAGGAAGAAACACAAACCCTAAATGGGTAAATGGTGATGATATAATAAATTTTGAGAGGGAGAGAGAGTGTATTTAATTAAATGAAAAAAAAGTAGATAGTGATTGATTAAATGGGGATTGATTGTAGTTAATGCACATATGTAGTTAAGAAGGACAAGGGCAAAATGGGGATTACATTAATTTCAGTTTTTCACTTCTTGACTTGTTGACCAAATCTCCATTATAAGTAGTATAGATCACAAGGTATTTCCTGAGTTGAATTTTCCACATATGGTCCATTAGAGGAAACTTCTGGTGGAGCAGTGGAAATTAGGTTACCACTGCTTTCAGGAATGTCTTTATTCAGGACATCAAAATTCACAACATTAGCATCACCTTCTTTTTCAGAATTCTTTGAAGATGGTGAATCTTCATTATTATCAACAAAGTCCCAAAGAGGCATGACAATTTGATCTTTATTATATTCATCATCTTTGCAAGGTTCATCTTTATCAATGAATTCTTCTAATCCTTCAAGATCATTGTCTCTTGTACCTGAGGTAATAGGTACATAATTCATTGTATTTGTTAAAGTCTCAAGATCAAACAGCCATTCTGGTCCTGAACCTGCTATGTTAGTTCTATTTTCAAGAAACTCAACATGCAAATTTTCTTCAATCTTCTTTGTTCTCAAGTTGTAGACTCTAAAAGCTTTGCTAACCATAGAATATCCAACAAAGAAGCCTTCATCTGACTTTTCTTCAAACTTTCCCAGATGATCAATGGTATTGAGAATTATGACTTGACATCCAAATGGCTTTATAAAATCCAATATTGGGGGTCTTCCTCTGAATAGTTCATAAGGTATCTTGTTCTTAGTCTTCACCACCAAAACCCTGTTCTGAATATAGCAAGCAGTGTTAACTGCTTCAGCCCAAAATGTCACTGGCAGCTTGGAATCAGCTAGCATGGTTCTAGCAACCTCAATTAGTGTCTTGTTTCTTCTTTTAGCAACACCATTTTGCTGAGGTGTTCTTGCAACACTAAATTCTCTTTTAATACCCTTGTCTCTACAGAAATCATCCATAACTCTCTTCTTGAACTCTGTCCCATTGTCATGCCTGATGATCTTGATCTTCTTATCAACTTGATTTTCAACTTCAGTGATGAAAGTCTTAAGGATGCCAGTGGTTTCATCCTTGGTTCTTAGAAAGAAAACCCATGTAAATCTACTAAAATCATCAGTTACAACAAGACAATACTTCTTCAAATTTATGCTAATCACTGATGTAGGACCAAACAAGTCCATATGCAGCATGTAGAGTGGATAATCAATAGAGTTATATGCCTTGGTCTTGCAAGAAGCTCTATGTTGCTTGCCTTTAAGACAGGCAACGCATGTTTGGTCATTCTCAAATCTCTTCTCTGGTAGACCTCTGACTGGACCATCTTTCACAATCTTGTTGATGGTCTTGAAGTTAACATGACCAAGTCTTCTGTGCCAAAGCATGGATTCATCTAAAGTGGCCTTTGCAAATAAACAAGTAACATCATCTTTAGCCACTATGTTCTTCCTGTCTATGCTATATAGGTTGCCTTTTCCAGGGATTTTAAGTAGAACCTCACTTTCATCAGGTAGCTTATAATCCTTAGATAAGATATATCATTCATCTTCAGATAATAGAACTCTATGTTTCTTGTCACACATCTGTGACACACTGAAAAGATTGTACTTGAGTTCTTTCACATAATACACATTCTCAAAGTCCAAATTTCCAGCATTGATAGTTCCTTTGCTAGAAACCTTTCCACCAATACCACCTCCAAAGCTGACAAATTGTCCATCATAAGGTTTGAAATCTAAAAGATAGGACTTATTGCCAGTCATGTGCCTGGAACATCTACTGTCTGAGTATCCTTGATCTTCTTTAGGCTTTGAATGTCCCTGCACATAAAATAAAGGAATTAATTCCTTTTGGGGACCCAAGCCGCAAATGACTTGAATCTGCCTCGTGTATCAATATAATTATATTTGTCAAAGGTCATTGATACACCATTAGGATTGATTGAGGTGTTAATTCCTTTTGGTTTCAATTCCCAACGTGCTGAGGCCTTCATATCATTCCCTAATTTTACCCTTTTGTTGTTTACAGAACCACCAGTGGAAACTTTTGGCCTAGCAGTGGCAACTGCTGGTTTTGAAATTTTAGGTGCCCACCATTGGTTATTGTAAACTTTCTTTTCATAAAAGGTCTTTTTCCCTGTTTGTGCAGATTTAACAAAAGTTGTATTTGGATTTGCACTCTTTACAGGAGACTTAGGGTAAACCCTGTTCACTTTTCTGGCAGTGGAAAGAGACTTCATGCCAGAATTTATTAAAACAGCCCTAGGAATCATTTTACATAGTAGATTTGGGTGAGTATTCTTATTAACATTGATTTCATTCACCCTGGTATTCCCAAAAGCTTCCCTTCTACCCATGTGATAGTTACAATTAGCATGAAGGTGTTCAAAACTACCACAGATGTGGCAAGGTTTGTTGTTAAACTCAAAGTCACTACTAAATTGTCGAGATTTTACATGATTCCAACTCTTTTTGTTGCCCCTAGGAGTTGATGGCCTGCTTCTGTACATCTCATCATATCTAGTTGTGGGCCTAGTGTGATTAGCTTGTTTCTTAGGCTTCTCTTTTTCAACCTTAACAACTTCAGGAATACTCTTTTTAACTTCTACTTTAACATTCTTAGGAACACTAGTTTTAGACTCAACATTCACATTTTCATCTTTAAGAGATGAATCACTAGCACTTTCAAATGTATCAACCTCAACCTTAACCCTTTCAATAGCTACTTCTTTGACAAATTTTGGGCCATAGGTCATGGTTGGTTCCTGGAACTCTTCTAACCCTATATGTGGTAAGTCAATACCAGGAGGTGATTGAACACCTCTTAGGGGTGGTGGAACTGATTTGTATCCTACTCCTGATTTGACTTTATTAACAACTTGGGCCTCCCAAATTTTGTCAATGCACTTAGACTGATGATCAAGTGTATTACAAGTTATCTGTATGTTATCATTAGCCTTTTTAATCTTCTCTAACTCTTCCCTAGGAGCCTCATTCACAGCTATCTTATAATCTAAGTCTCTTTTTAAAACAGCAATATCATCATTGAACTTAGATTCATTAGCTCTATAGTGTTCTAATTGTGCTTCTAAAACAACAAGACCTCTTTTATGATTTGCTAGGTTATAATTGGTCTGATTTAACTCTAACAATTGTTCATCATATTGATCTTTAAGTTTTTCATAGTCTTTTAAAGCCTTATAGGTTTTAGAACAAGCATTATTAATTTGTACCACAGAGTCAGAAAAAGCCACAAGTGCAAGCTCTGTAGCTATCATTGCAGACTCTGGATCTGCTTCTTCATCATCAGCCATATAGCTCCAATCATAGCTCACTCCATCAATGGCCAAAAGCACCTTTGGTTCTTCAGCTGTAGGCTCTTTCTTCTTGTCCTGCTTGTACCAAGTTGACCTATTATCAAGCTTCTTTGGTTTCCTGCATTCCCTGGCAAAGTGCCACATCTTGTGACAGTTGTAGCACTCCACCTTCTTCTTATCAAAACCTACAGTTTCATTGCCATTTATAATGATCTTCCTACCAGTCTTCTTCCAAAATTTCTTTGCCTTTAAGCTTAGCAATGCAACTTGCCATTTTATATCAATCTCTTCCATGTCATTTCATCAATTTGGTCCAAGTCTTCATGTGTCAGAACTGAACCATTGACCTGACTTGAGAGATAGGCATAGAAAGTAGAATCTCCAAGACCAGCAACCTGCCTTTTTGAACTAGCAGTGGTAACACTTCCACTACCAGTGGAAACATCAATGTGAGCAGCATCCTCTTCATCATCACTATCAACATCAGAATCATCACCCACTGATGATGAGATAAGAGCTAAATTCCCTGATCCTGAACTTAGCTTACCAACCTTCTTCAACCTCTGTTCAATAACTTTAAAGTTATTGTACAAATCATTGAGGTTCATATTTTCAAGTTCTGGATTGTCTTCCCATACTGCAACATTAGTACTAAACTCAAAGGGTAGACTTCTTAAGAACTTTAAGTTGAGGTCTTCCTTTTCCACCTCAATTCCAAACAATGTGAGTTGATTAACAATCTTTTGAAGCCTTGTGAAGATGCTGTTAATGGATTCATTACTTGTTGAACAAAAATTTTCATAGGTTTGTTTCAACAAGGTCTTCTGTGTCTTTTTGGTGGAATCATTACCACCAAAAACATTGCAGATCTCTTCAAATAAAGTCTTTGCAATCTTGTACTTGCTGAAGGCTAAAACTTGATCCCTAGGAAGGGTCATTAGCAATAAACCTCTGGCCTTCAAATCATTCTTCTTTTGAAGTCTTTCATCAGATGTGACAGGTCCAGTATTTAACTTTTGTACTACCTTTCCATCAATAGTTTCTGTGGTAGTACCAAGTTTAAAGGAATCACCAAACATAATGATCTCCCAAAATGAATAGTCTTGCATCATAAAGAATTGTTCAATCATTAGTCTCCACATCTCAAAATCATTGAGTTTAAGCTTAGGAAGCTTAGCAGCAATGTTGGTCTGACTGTTCTGTCTCCATTGAATCTTGTGAGTGAACTTCGGATCTTCTAAATCAAAGTATCAAGACCTGTCTCTGATACCACTTGATGGATCTAAACACACCTTGATTTGTGTTAGAATGATAATTTGAGTTATACTACCAAGTATGCGGAATCTACTTAGTAATACTTAGAAGTTTGTTTGTAATTAAAAATAGTTGTATATGAATGAGAATAATATGTAAACCAAACTGTTAGCTCCAATATTATTAAGAGTAATAATACGAGTGATCTTTGTATCACTAGGGTTACAACCTCGAAGCTCTAAGAAAAACGTATCTCAAACCTTAACCTAGGACCTCCTTTTATAGCACAAGGAGTCCTCTTTTATAAGATAAGTATAATGCTAATAGAATAGGATATACACAAAATCTATTCTATATTTATCTATACACGTTTCCTAACAATTATCCTGGCAGCAGTGGTAATAATATGTACTAGCAGTGGTAACGAGTTTCCACTGCTAGTGCATTCTTCAGCAGTTGTAATCTCCATGCTTAACAGTGGTAACTGTTAGTATAATTCCCAACAATAGTTGACCTGTTTTTCTCATGCATTTCAGGTGATCGTCAATAAGCATTTTTATGAAGGCATTTGCATAAAGGGGTCTTCACATGTCATCTTTGTTGTCAAGACAATGTCTCTCAAAAATTCAAACTTATGTTTATTTGCCGATGTTTGCCAAAACAATGTTGTAATGTTGTACTATTTGACTTAATTAATGATGACATGTTCTATTTTCTTGTGCTTGTGCCTTTACTTGTTACATCTCGTGTTTTTGCTTTAGCTGGGTATGACATACTTTACCGCAGAAAGCGAGGAAATAGAACCTGCACATCAAGGGTGATCCATACCCAATTATCATCCCAACCAGACAGACTCCTTGCCGTATTCAAAACGGTCAGGCAAGGCTCCTCAGTCACCCTCTTCTCAAAAGTATACCAAGACCCACACCTATTTGTTTGAAAAATATGGCGAAAAATATTCAAACGAGGAGGCAAATTCAACCTATCACAAGCCATAATAAAGGCATGCAGCCTTTGATACCCAAGAGGATGAATTTGAGAAAAGACAATATTAAAGCAACGATATACTTGAAGAATAAATTGGTGCAAGGGGAACCTAACATTAGCATGCGTGGCATACTCTAAGTAAAAGAAAGTTACATTGTGAGAAGGGGGACGGTCAGCCCTTTCATCCCCCGAAGGTAGACGGGGCGAATAGGCTTCAATCCACTTATGATTTTTCAAAAAATTGTTAAACTTTAGGGTCTTTACCCCATAGGGATTATCGGCAATGACACTTTCATTTCGTTTCGATGACATGAAAAAAGAAAGTGGAACGACACAACAAATGACTCTTTTTCAAAGAAGAAGGCATGAACAAGAAAATGAACTAACCTCGCCTCGCCATCTTCTTCTAGAAAAAACTTTGAGTAAGAACATAACTTCAAAGAACAAGGATCTCTGGCGGTTTCAAAGAAAGTGAGCAGTTTCTTGAAATGGGAAGTTAAAAAAGTGTAACTCCTCATTATTCATGCCCTATTTATAAGAGGGAAAATACCGCTAGTGGAAAACAACTGGCAACAACCTATTGGGTCAGCAAGCCCAATCCATGCACGTATTACTCACGACCTCACAAGACGCGCATGCTCCAGGTCTCAGTATGATGTCATGCATAGTTTAATTGACATGTCTGACCCTCCAAAATATCAAAAAAAAAAAAAAAAAAAAAAAAAAAAAAAAAAAGATTTGAAATCATTTCAAAAGGGATATTTTTCACATTTCCCACGCAAGCATTAAATTCAAGCCTTACCCTAGACATCTTACACGTCACTTGGGGAACACATGCTAAAGTCTAGATCATCATCACAAGGTAACCCATGAGTTAGCCTGGAAAACTCAGCCTGGATGTACGGACCTCACTTGACTAACCCATGATTGGGGGGGGAGGGGGGGCTTGATTACTTCAAAAGTCTAGCATCATCTCACTCGTACATGACATAATACAAGACCAGGGGGACTTTATAGTGTATCATTACTAATGGCCAAGGCCCATTAATCACATGCTCAGATCAAGCCCAAAATAGTTTGCGAAGTCAACACCGACTAGAACAACATAAGCCCAGGCCTGACAACTCCCTTCAGGTAGCATAATACGTGCGCAAGGGGACAACTGTTACAACTATTGCTAATGGTTAAGACGTACGAATCTGACATAGCACAGTGAGGAACACATAGGAGAGCAGAGCACTCTCCTGTACAAGCCCAAGGTACACATGACATCTGTCCTGCTTTTCTGCTCTCGGATGATCGATTCTTGGCAGCCATCGATCACTCCTTAAGGGTTTATCACTAAACCCTACAAGCCTCTCTTAAAAGGAGAGCAACACATAACATTACACAAGTTTTTTCACACACTTGGGCAAATAATGCCTCACATCAGTGTAGTATGGTTTTTGTTTAAGTGTTACCCGTACTTCTTGATCTATATTAATTTCATCGGGTCCTTACCGAAACCAAACAATAAAACCATTCCCATCCCATCTCTAAACGGATACGAGTGACATTTTCATATTGTTATAATTTTTAGAACTCTTCTTTCTTTATAAATTTGTTATGCAGTTAGTCTAGAATACGAATTACTAGACATATAAGACATTTGAACATTTAAGCATGATCTTCTGATCTGGATCTGATCTTATGATTTTGATCTAGCAAAGACAAAAACGATCCATAGTAAAAGATCTCGATTTTAACAGCCATACACGTAACTTTAATGCATTAACCGACTCATTTTGACCTTAAGTATACGAACACAACAAATTACTATTGCCATAACAAACATCTACATATAAATAGATATTGATAGTTTTGACTAAGAGCACACGGTGTCTAACGCCATAGGTCACGTTTTAGCTCTATGGCGTGAACCCATGGCGCCATACGACACCCCGCCGTCATTATAAGCACTGGCATCGTCAACACCAGCTGAGTTAACCATTTCTTTTAGGTTATATGTGGGTCAGTGAGTGTCCTATAACTTGAGTGATGGATGAATAATGTTTTTTGCTTAAGTTATAAATTCTAAGTTATAGAAGGAAAATCTGTCATCACAGCTTTTTTACTATAACACGAACATATGGCTCTCAAAACACCTTGTTCTCTAAAAATAAATTGCAAACCTATCTTTGAATTCTTGGTTCATGACCTTTATATCGTTGCGACATCATAATCCTAAAAATAGTTAACACAACAAACCTTTATCAAAAAGACAAAGAGAACAATCTAATAAAGTCAAGAAAATAAACAAAGGAGTAACCTACTAACCTTAATTTATAAATCAACCAATGTTGTTGCATCCGACCATTAATTGCAGTCTATGACCAACATGTTATAATTGAAAACAGGTCATATGTTTGAAAATTTACTTGTGAGCTAAGACTATGATTGTGCTAGAATGTGTTGATGTGCATTTCTTTTCCTAAGAAAACCATTAAAAAGACTACTCATACTATAGTAGAAGAAAGGACAACATGCGTGTTAGAGCTGTTTAATAATCGAAGTTTTTATAAAATTAACATAATATATTTCAAATCATAAAATGCAATTTTTTTTCATTAAAAAACTATATTTCTATAACGTGGAATTCTGTACATATTAGAACATGTTATTTGTCTGCAAGTGCAAGTAAAATAGAAATTCACAAGACTTATGAAACATGGGCAAATTTATATAAAGTTATTATTCTAGAGGACAAAACTACTAATAGTTACATGCTAAACCGATTTCTTTTACAAGATTATGAGCTAAATCAGTCTAGGTGGCTTATTTTAGACTCAATAACTAAGTACTTATGAATCTTAATTTAATCAACTCACATTTCTTCAAATCTATTGAATTTAGTACCGTTCCAAACTTGTTTTACAATCTTTTTAATGAACTTTATCAAAATCAAAATGTTAAATGATATTACTTTTTGTAAATGTATGAATCCTTATCTATAACCGTTCATTAATTTCTTGTGTAAAATATACTAAGTTTAAGAAGACTTTACTCTTTCTTGCCAACATAATCAGTCTTAATGGTAATATACTAATTTTAGAAAGATGAAGCTTTCACCACCCAACAACTAATTAAAATTTAACAAAGGTCCTTGATACTTATCTTACACACTCACTCTCATCACATGTATATAGCCAGAGCAGTGAGATACCTCGGGTCAAACATACCCATATTTAGCCATAATTCTGAAACCCATTTATGAAATTCGGGTTAACCAAAGAAAGGATTAGATAACCATAGGGTTAAGCAATAGTGCAACACCACATATCCACATAAGAAGGTTATCTACAGTCACAAAAAACCAAAATATCATTAACCCAACAATTTCTCATTTCTTTTCATTTTCTTCATCAACATCTATGGACCCATAAACAACCCATCTTTACAAATCAAAATCTTAATTATGGAAACAACATCACCACCACCACCCCCACCCACAACAACCACAACTACCACCACCACCCCTACAACAACTGATCCTGACCATCTGATCCAACCAAACAACCTCCCACCACCCTTTACAAACGGTGTCCTTAAAAGGCATAAGCCACGTCATCATCAACAACACAACCCAATCATAGTAACCTACAAGGAATGTTTAAAAAACCATGCTGCCACTATGGGCGGACATGCAGTTGACGGATGCGGTGAGTTTATGCCCTCACCGACATCCGTCCCGACCGACCCAACTTCTTTAAAATGCGCGGCGTGCGGCTGCCATCGCAATTTCCACCGCCGCGAACCAGACGAAGTTTCCTTTCTCAATACCAACCCTATCCAGCATGTCATTGAATACCAGCCTCACCACCGTCACCACCCCCCTCCACCACCCCTGCCACCGCAGCCGCTCACCATCGCACCACCCCCACCACCAGCTGACAACACCAGCAGCCCAGCTGAGTCACCATCACCACCACCGATCTCGTCTTCTTACTACCCTTCAGCCCCACATATGCTGTTAGCTCTCAGCACTGGGGCTGCTGGGGGTACTGTTTCAGCACCCCCACATATGGAAAACACAAGTGGTGGGGGTCTATCTTTCTCAAACCCTAATAGTAAAAAAAGATTTAGAACCAAGTTTACACAAGATCAGAAACAAAAGATGCATGAGCTAGCTGAGCGTGTGGGATGGAAGATGCAAAAAAAAGATGAGGATTTAATCTTAGGGTTTTGCAATGAAATTGGGGTCGATAAAGGGGTTTTTAAAGTATGGATGCATAATAATAAAATGACCCTTGGAAACATTAAAAAAGATACCGTTACCAGTCACACCGAAAATCATAACGGATCTTCTGGTGGGATTGGTATCGGTATCGACTTCTTATCTCAAAGAGATAACAACAACCAACAGCTTTTGCAACACCACCAGCATCAGCAACAGCACCAACAGCAACAGCAGAATGATAGTGTTAGTAGTGGTGGAGGGAATGTTATTGGGACTAATGCTTCTTCGTCTTCGTCTTAATTAATCTTTGGGTTATGGTTACTGATTATAATAGTTATGATAATAAGTGTTGTTTTTAATTACTATTATGATTTAGAGATAGTATGAGAGGGAAGTAGACAAGAGTTTATGAGGCTGTTGTTTGTTGTAGTTAATTTTATATTAGATGTTCTTTTTTTGGTAATTAATTGTTCATCTTTGTTTAATCTAAATGAGGAAAGTTCTTTTTAGGTTATTGATCCCAATAGTTTGGTAAGCTCATTAAAGTAATCACCTTTTTGTTTAGTATTTTCTTCTGGATCTTGAGTATTTAATTCTTTGACTTATTATTGTTTTTGGTTGTTGTGAATTGTGATAAGCTTGGTATTTTTAGGGGTTTCTAAATTGCTGTGAAGATCATGTTGAGAATCACACATATCTTTTTTTGATGAATAATTGTTGTTACAAATATCTTTTACCTTTTGCTTTTGTCTAATGATTGTTTATAATTTTGTTTAATTTATTCATTAGTATAAAGTTCTTCTCAAAAACCAAAATGATAAAAAAATTAGTCGTACTTGTGAACAAATAAATATTCATAATATATATGATATGACAACATTTGTGTATGGAACAGTTTTTTAACATATGTTTTCAGATCCAAGGTGCATGAGAACTGCCCTTTTATTATTGAAAAGCAACACTTGACATTATTGGAACAATGATTTGTGCATAAAATTGTAGTTTGACAATATATCTTAAAAATCGTATATGATCTTTATCTCTAACGAAACAAAATTAGATAAGCGATTTATAAAACAGTGGTTTTGAATCAATCGAACAAACAGAACCAAATCTGGAATTTAAGGCGGTATCGTTTCAAGGCGAACTTTAACGCAAGTACTTTTGTGTTGTGGGGAATTGTGATGATGATAAGGAGAATTAAGATTACGATTTTTCACATGTTTTTTATTTTTATTATATATATAGAAAATATTCCGATGTCTTAATCGGTTAATCTCACTTTATTCTGTTATCAAATTCCCAAATCTATATATCTTTCATTTTCCACCCCTAACTTTGGGAAATTTTAAAACTTTTCTTTTAATATATATCTTTTGAGTTTTTATAGCGTATTAATATTAATGGCCAAGCTAATTAATATTCCATCAAAGTAAAGCTCATTATTAATACTTAGCAAAAACCATTATCAACACTAAAGCCCGATTACATTCCGAAGCTGCTGATGGCCTGGAAGAATCTCTCAGGCTGTGTACCAGACACGCATGAGACAACTGTCTATCAACTACACTAACGGTTAAGATGTACTATCTGACATATGACAATATGACACACGAGCAAGAATATTGGAAACAGGCATGACCTGGTACGAGCCAAGGAGAAGCTACCACATTTGATTATTGTCTACCCGCTAGATTATCAACACCTGGCATGTCTACACCTGTTGATCATCCACATGAGGTTTATTCTTAATCATAAATGCATCTCTATAAATAGAAGGCTTCACACACCAAAAAAAGTGATCCAAGTCTCTTACACTCATTCACACATTTTACACAGTTAAACACACACACACACTACATGGTTTGTTTGAGTGTTACCCAAACTCGTGACTCTTAATCACATCTTTGGGTCCTTAACGTCATATACGGGAAACCGAACAAAAACAACCATCTCAACACATTCTCAAGCATGTTTTACATATCATACGTAAACATGGCGCTATCGTGGGGACATGATACAAAATAGTGCAAGCCTTAACCTATTATTACTCATTTCCTCATCTAAAAAATCACATTTTTTTTTTCCTTTTTAGCAAGTTTTAACCCAACATGTCTGGTGAACAATCCCCCACAACCTTTAGTTATGGAAATGAACAACAAGCATCTCAGACCAGTCTATGTGAAAGATCTTACTCACATTAAAAAGGGTCAAAAAGTGCTGGAAAACGATGTTCACCACTCGGCAAGAAACTTCACAAGAGGACCATCAGGGGAAGTTCGTGCAACACTTGACCATGTTAGTTTGCAGCAACAATTTTCTAACAAGAACCTACACGTTCTTGATAAGGATTTATTTGATACCTTTTTAAGGGGTCATTTAAGCATAGAATCGTGATTACATGATCAAATATTGCCTAAAATCATTTCTTTTGTACTTGGGACGCGATTTCTTGAATTTGGAGCATTTTGGACTTTTTTGGGCTCAAAAGTGAAGAAAACAGCAAAGTCGCGAAAAACCTGTCAGGAATTACACCTGACGGCGTCATGCCTTAATAGGTGACGCCGTCACTTGAAGATTCTGGAGCTTGGAAATTAATACACGTCGCCTCAATGAACTTTTGAAGATTTTACACCTAACGGCGTCAGATGTAATTAGAAGATGGACGTCTAACGTTAAAGTTATAAGAGACGGCTCAGAAGACTTAAAGCATGACGGCGTTAGAACTCAACCTAACGGGGTCAGAATATAAAGAATGACAGCGTTAAAAGGTTGACTTGCACAAGAAGAAACCCTAATCACGGCGGTCTGACGGCGTCAAGATCTATAACCTGACGCCATCAGCTTTGTAAATATATATATACTTTTCGATTTTTCATTCATTAGTGTGACACTTTGGAGACTCAAACCCTAGGATGAATTTCACAGCTTTTATAAGTCTTTCATAGCCTCTTTTCTTCCATGTTCAATTGAAGTTAAGTTCTCTTTTTATCATTCAATATGTCTATGTGTTTTTGATGATCTGTTTATCTTTTCTTCCTTTTAACATGCTAGCTTAAGTTTATTAGTGTTTGCTTAGATCCAATGATACCTAGTTGTTGATTATTGTTGGGTTGTCTATTGTTTAGTTGATTGCTTCACATTATGCTAAGAAAACTGGCTGACCTCCATTGTGTAACTAGTTTGAACGTCTTAGAAAATGTAACCTATTGTGCAACTAGGTTTTTCTCGTTGTATTTTAATGCGTGAGTTGAGGTTTATGATCCTATGATTGCGTAATTGACTTACGGTTGTAGGTGAAATTGATATTTATAGAGTTGGGGAAGGTAGCACACCCTTACGAGTGGTATTAAGGAATACAATGCTTCAACTAAAACAACTGCACTATGACATTCAACAATTCAATAAAAGATAAATAGGGAGTAATTAAGTCTAAGTAAACACGTTTGTCTCATTATAAGAAGTTCACCATATTCACCTTTTCTTGTTATTTTAATTTTTCTTTATTATAAGCAGCTTTTGGGTTAGTTGACTAGCAACTAATTCCGCCCACTCATCTAAAAACCGAGATTTTACTTGCTTTCATAAAATATAAGAAATACAAAAAGAATCATCCCTCACCTTTAGGCTTAAATTGTCATACACTTCAACCTAACGACACTATTCCCCAAGAGAACGATCAATCCCCCAGATATACCTATACTACACTACAACGACCAGGTACACTCCCTGGAAGATAGAAAGCTTCTCAAGATCCCTTGAGAAGTAAAACATTTTGCGTGGCCGCAATCCTCGAATCAAGTTTTTGGCGCCGCTGCCGGGGAATAGTTATTGCTTAGGTTTGATTTCTATTTCATTTAAGTCTACTCACTAGATTCCTATCAAGTGAGATTTTTTTATTTTTTTTCTTAGCTTTCTCTAGTCTATCTTTTTCTTCGTGTTTTTTTTTTTTTTTGTAATTATCCTCATTTGCCTTCATGGTGAATGACGGTATCTTTAATCCCGTTGTCCAGGCACAACCACCACCACAAGACCCACAAAACCACCAAGACCCACCCGAACAACCTAGAGCCCGCACTTTAGGTGAATACTCCCGACCTAGCCACCAAGGCTATCGAAACACTATTGAGCTCCCCTAAAGAGCCAATGTGTCTCCCTTGCGATCCGACACCATCCGGTTGGTACAAAGCGGATGTGCATTCCATGGACTTCGTTCTGAAGATCCAAACCAATATCTATGGATTTCCTTAAAATCGTTGATTCCATAGATCTTGATGTTACCGCTCAAGAGACGACATGGTTGCATCTCTTCCAATTCTCTCTTCGTGACCAAACTAGTCAATGGCTTGAGCGTTTACCCGCGGGATCCATCACCTCTTAGGATGATCTCACTTCTCGTTTCCTAGCTCAATTTTTCCCTTCGGGAAGAACTACCAAGCTAAGGAATGAAATTTTGATGTTCCAACAACGTCAAGGTGAAACGCTTTACGAAGCGTGGACTCGTTTCAAGGACTTACTCAAAAATTCCCTCATCACAGCATTGATCTTTGGCTCCAAGTCCAAATTTTCTATGATCATGTCAATCAATCAATAAGGCAAACCATTGACCAAGTGGTCGGTGGTAAGCTACGTGACAAGAATGTGGAAGAGTCGTAGGGAATCATAGAAGATCTTGCTCTCTATGACAATGAATGTTGGAATGACCCCCGCGATTTGAACAAAATGGTCAAGGCAATATCTTTGCCTTCGAATAACTCAAGCATTCCTAACCCTAGGATCATGGAACTTGAAGACCAAGTCAAGTTTCTCATGAAATCTTACGAAGCTCCTAAACCTTCAAGCCAAGTGAAAAAAATCACTTCATCATGTGAGTATTGTAATGGTCCCCATAATTGTAACACCCCTACTTTTACAGATCGCAGCGGAATTAGATCTGGGGTATTACTTCATGGTATAATAGTCACAGTAATAGAAAACGACTCGAAAAGAGACATTTTTGAAAAGATGAGTTATCATTCATTAAAATATCAGTTTTTATAAAAACGAAAGTCCCAAACTCTATGTGAAACATATAATTTGAATGATAACCGGTTTGAAAGTTCTCCAAGTCCAGTGCCACTTCGTGCCATAAGTTTCTCAGTTACCTAGGATACATGCTTAAAGAGTCAACCCAAAGGTTGAGTGATATTCATAGGTTTTAGTTTGAAATGGTTGAGTAGGCCATCGGCTACGTTGTTATATACCCATGTAAAGTAGGAAGAAACCGTATTTAAACAGTTTGTGTCAGTATTGTATGATCAGTACAATACCGAGGAAAAAGTATTATTTCACTGAGCTCATGACACCCCACGTTAACATGTCCAGGTCATGGGGCACTACAGACCAAACCATGACGGGACGTAATAAGGATTAACTTGCCAAGGTTAATCCTTTTTGTTAAGGCAACATTGACGAGATCCCTTAATGTTTTAATGATGAAAAATAAACATTCGAAACACATAAAATATCAAACGTTAGCCAAAATTCCTCAACTCAATATCTGATGCTGGCGCGCTGCCCGCGCGTTAATGCGTGGGCGACGTGCCAAGCGTTTGATGTTGACGGGACGAATTTTGAAAGTTGGCTTTCCCCTTACCCGATAAATGTGGATTTTTCAATACAGGTATGAATATGTTATGTGCTTAATTAAGAACACTCGAAACGAGTTTTTGGATTAGAGAGATACAATTTTTGAAATACCCGTTTTCGGGAAAACGCCAACTCATGTTTTCTTACTCTCGCCTCCAATCAAGGCTTTTCTAAACCTATGGAGCTTATATATTTCACGTAATATCAAGTGAAAGCATTCATATGCTCATAGCCCGTGTTTACGTCTTCTCTAATCACGTAACGGGTTTACTCCCTTATTGGTCAAACTAAGTCAAAGGTCACTTTGCGTAAACGCATCCTTTCCCGCATGGGATATGCTTTACAATGATGCAAAGCACTTGGCTTGTTTGTACCAAGTTGTTAGTTGAGAACGTCGAGTCATGGAAAGTCACGAGTTATGAGATTATGGATTCTCGACGTTGAGTTACTTGAGACTATAAGTAACCTTTGATTTTCTCAACTATAATCATATTTGTCTAAATTCTTTTCTTTCTAATGACAACTTGATTATCTCTTAATTTCTTCTTAATCACCTTCTTAATCACAAGAGACAAAGCCTCCAAAAAACCCAACATCTTCTAAATATTCCCTTACACCTCTTACACTCTTACAACTTTGACTCCCACACTCTCCCACAAAAGATTCCTTTCTTACAATATTCCCTCTACTTTATACATTCCCCATATACACTTTTCTATACACACTACTTACACATACAACTCACATACACATACATTTTAATTCAAAATACACACACTTCACTCACATACCTCTTTTCACACACACTAGGCTCCCCATCTAATCACCCTTACATTATTCCTTACACATTCAACACATTCTTACACACATTATATCCAACCAACATATTCCTTACACCTCCAACAACTTTATTTTAAAAATACACACACTACTCACAACCATCTCATTCTCTACATACACTAGGCTCCCCATTACATCCATCTCTTACATATTCCCTTACACATATCTCTTCACTCTTACACAATCCAACTCACCTCTTATATTCCTTACACACTCTTCATCACAACCATCCATTTCTCTATAACACATCTCAACCATCCATTTCCCCTTCCTCCCCAAAAAATGGAATATTCTTTGGAATATGCTTCTCTTAACCTAAGCATGGTTTACTTCTAACTAACCTATGGTTAGTTCCCAACTCACCCAGTTCTTACCCAACTATGGTTAACTCTTAACCACACCAAGGATGGAACATTCCCTTAGATACACCCTTTAGCCTAACCATGGTTCACCTTCTAACCTAACCATGGTTTAATCTCTATACACTTCTTTCTAAACCTAACCATGGTTACTTCTTAACCTAACCTCACTCACTCTTCCCTATAGAGGAATATCCCGTGGCATATTCTCTTCTCTCTTTTATGCCATGTGAGGAATACCCATTCTACCCCTACTCAATTATCTCTTCTATTCTTTCTATCTTTGATAATTGATTTCTTATAAACACTTCACAAAAACATTTTCCAAATTGGCTATTTGAGTTGGTAAACCTTAGATTAATTAATGTTAAGGTTTAGTGTGAAGTACCATTGGGGTTTAGCAAGGTTAGGTATTTACAAGACCAAAACTTAACATTTGGGAAAAATGTTACAGAGTCTCTGGCGCGTCACCCACTCGTTGACGCGTGGGCAACGCGCCGGGCTCGGTAAATTTTTCCCAAGTTTGGGTCTTGGCCTATAAATATCCCCCTTGCCTCTTGTATTCCTCACCCCTTGCCATTATTCTTTCTTTCTACATTCTTTGTCTCCAATCCTCTAATTATATCTTGTGTTCTTAGTAAAACACACTAACATCTTCGAAAGAACACATCTCCTTGCAAGGGAAGAATCACAAGAACCTAATCACTCTTGTGATTGTGTCGAGGGTCTTCTTATCTATACCCTTTCTACTACAATCGAGTCACTAGGTGAGGTTATGACTTGGTTTAAACAAACACTTATTCATTCATTCAATTGTTTGTAAGGGAAGGCTTGTGTCTTGGTGACCAAGCCTAGATCATTGGGGATCTAGTTGGGGTTTGATACTTCCGGGTGGAAGTTTTGGTTGCGGTCTTGGTGACCAAAGGTTAAGTCGAATTTCGAGATTCTTTAGGGTGGTTTCCAAGGACGGAATACCGTGGGAGTAACTCCTTCTTTGTGAGCATCGATATTGGTGAATATCGGTGGAGTGAATTGTAACGGTTTGTAGTCCACCGAAAGGATTATACTAGTGGAATAGTATCGTGTCGTGGATTCGCAACTGGATGTAGAGATGGTATAAACCCCCCATCCTGAACCAGTATATATCGTGGGGTCTTTCTTTACTCACTTTATATACTTTGGATTGTATTCGTGGTTGTTGTATTGATTGTACAACCACTTGGTTCATCTTCGTGGCTTAAAGTTTTTAAACATTCCAAAAGCCGAAGAAACTGTATTCACCCCCTCGACGGTTCTATAATTGGTATCAGAGCGGAATACTCAAGTTTTTGAGCGTTAAAACCTTCCCGAGAAGTCGTTTTAAGTAAAAAAACTTCTTTTCAAAAGATCTATAATCCTAACTAAGATTTTTGGTAAAGTTGAGTATAGATCCATGGCTCAAAAGAACTATGTTGAGGGATGTTCTATGCAAAGACCACCTTTGCTAGAAACCGATGAGTTTGTTTTTGGAAAACCCGGTTTGAGACCTATGTTAGGTCCAAAGATCTTGATTTGTGGGAAATCATCCAAAATGGCAACTTTGTGTTCATGGTGGAAGACCCCGAAACAAAGTTGTTGGTAGAAAAGCCACACTCGGATCTAAAAGATGATGAGAGGAGAAAGCTTGGAAAGATTGTTGAAGCCAATATGTTGATCTATAATGCTCTACCTTAAAGGGAGTTCGAGAGAGTCCATGTTTCCAAGACCGCCAAGGGGATTTGGCATTCTCTCATCATTACTCATCAAGGCAATTAACAAGTCAAGGATTGCAAGATTGACTTACTCATTCAACAATATGAGAAGTATCAATCTCCGATAAAAAAACCATTGACAATGACTACACAAGGTTCAATGCTATTATCACAAGCCTCACGGCTCTAGATTCTAGCTTCTACAATAAGAACCATGTGAGAAAGTTTCTTCGAGCTCTTTCGGTGAAGTGACGGCCCTTGACGAAGCCAAGAATTTGGCAGAACTTCCTCTTGATGAGCTTATCGATAACCTCAAGGTCTATGAAATGATCCTTGAAAAGGACAAGGTTGTCACCAAAGACAAGCAGGAGAAAGTAAAGTATTTGGCTCTCAAAGCTAAAGTCACAAAGTGTCAAGCTAGTGACGATAGTGATGATCAAGGAGGAAGTGAAGACGATGAAAGTGATGAAGATGACAAAGAATACAACTTGATGGCCAAGAACTTTAGAAGGTTCTTTAGAAGAGGCGGAAACTTTAGGAGAGGTAATAGGTTTGTCAACTGAGGAAATGATGGAAGAAAGAACTTCGGTGGAAGTCGAGGTGTTGACAACAAGGTTGGTGAGAGGTCTAGGTGCACTCAAGGTTGTTACAATTGTGGTGAAAAGGGTCACTTCATCAATCAGTGTCCAAAGCTAGAGAGAACAAGGCATCCGTGGGTGGTGCTTGGAGCGATAATGAAGATGAGGATCAACCAAGCAAGGAAGCTACTTGTCTCATGGCACAAGAACGATTAGAGGTACCTCAAAACCCTTCTTTGTCTAATTATAACAATTTGCAAAAGGAGAATGAAGAATTAGTTAAAGTTAATGATGACTTTAGAAAGAATTTGAAAAAGTTATTAAAGAAAAACAACTTCTTGAACAAGAACGTGTTAAATTCAATGAAAGAGTTTATGAACTTGAAAGGGAATTAAAGATACTAAAGTATTGCAAAGAGGTTGTGGAACCCTGTAAAAGATGTGAAGAACTCGCACTTGAGGTTAACTCTTTAAATGACAAAGTATCTAAACTTCAAAAGGAGTCTTTAAGTTTTTCTAAATACAAAAAGAGTACCAATGATTTAGATGAAATAATAAGTCGCCAAAAGGTGTCGCAAGATTAGAAAGGTATTGGATTTTCAAAACATGAGAAAAACATATCTGAAAATTTAACAAAACCAATAGTTTTTGCGAAAGCTAAAGTAAACGAGAATCCAAAATTTTCCGAGGCTGATGCGCTGGTTGACGCGTCGACGCGCCTGCCGCGCGCCAGACCTATGAGGAAAATTGGAGAATCATCAAAATTTTTTGTCAAACCAATTGTTCCTCAAGTTCCTTTTGTAAATACTGGTGGTAACCAAGCTCCCATTACAAGAAAAGAAAAGCCAAAACATGTTTACAACTCGGGCTCTCGTAATGGCCTTGGTTATACAAAACCTCGAGTAAACCATAGACCACTATTGTCTACACCCAATGTGAGACCTTTTACTTCATATAAACAAAAACCTTCTTCTCAAAATAATTAATCGCATCAAAGAAGAAATTTTTATAATCAAATATCATCACACTGTCAATATAATAACTATCAAAGAAGAGACAACTCCTACCCAAACCAAAGATTCTTTAAACCAAGTTATCAAAACCAAAATAATTTTCAAAACAATTCTTGGTCCGCTTTTTCTAGTTTTGGTATTGAAAGATTATGTGTCTTGCTTCAAGACCCAAGAATGTTTAACTTGGGCACTTTTAATGCTAACCAAAATGGACCCAAGAGACAATGGGTACCGAAAGCATGAGTTGTATCTTTGTTGTAGGTTTGTCACAAAAGCGTACAACCGGATGCGGGGATAGTCGATAGCGGTTGCACTAAACACATGACCGGGAATAGAAGATTGTTCACTTCATACTTGGCGTATGATGGCAATCAAGTCATTTTTGGAAGCAAACTTAACGTCAAAATTGTTGGCAAAGGTAATGTCCCATGGCATATTCTCTTCTCTCTTTTATGCCATGTGAGGAATACCCATTCTACCCCTACTTAATTATCTCTTCTATTCTTTCTATCTTTGATAATTGATTTCTTATAAACACTTCACAAAAACATTTTCCAAATTGGCTATTTGAGTTGGTAAACATTAGATTGATTAATGTTAAGGTTTAGTGTGAAGTACAATTGGGGGTTTAGCAAGGTTAGGTATTTACAAGACCAAAACTAAACATTTGGTAAAAATGTTACAAAGCCTCTGGCACGTTACCCACGCATTGACGCGTGGGCAACGCGCCGGGCTTGGTAAAATTTTCCCAAGTTTGGGTCTTGGCCTATAAATACCCCCTTGCCTCTTGTATTCCTCACCCCTTGCCATTATTCTTTCTCTCTATATTCTTTCTCTCTAATCCTCTAATTCTATCTTATGTTCTTAGTAAAACACACTAACATCTTTGAAAGAAAACATCTCCTTGCAAGGGAAGAATCACAAGAACCTAATCCACTCCTGTGATTGTGTCGAGGTCTTCTTATCTATACCCTTTCTACTAGAATCGAGTCACAAGGTTAGGTTAGGACTTGGTTCAAACAAACACTTACTCATTCATTCAATTGTTTGTAATGGAAGTCTTGTGTCTTGGTGACCAAGCCTAGATCATTGGGGATCTAGTTGGGGTTTGATACTTTCGGGTGGAAGTTTTGGTTGTGGACTTGGTGACCAAAGGTTAATTCAAATCACGAGATTCTTTAGGGTAGTTTCCGAGGCCGGAATACCGTGGGAGTAACTCCTTCTTAGTGAGCATCGATATTGGTGAATATCGGTGGAGTGAATTGTAACGGTTTGTAGTCCACCGAAAGGATTATACTAGTGGAATAGTATCGTGTCGTGGATTCGCAACTGGACATACGGATGGTATAAACCCCACATCCCGAACCAGTATATATCGTGGTGTCTTTCTTTACTAGCTTTATATAGTTTGGATTGTATTCGTGGTTAAAGTTTTTAAACGTTCTAAAAGCCGAAGAAACCGCATTCACCCCCTCGACGGTTCTACACTTTTAGTGTTCAAATATAGCGCTTATTGGTACCCGGCTGGGGTAAACCAATGGGAGTTGTTAAACTCCAAATAGATCTATTCACTATACTCGCGTTAATTCAAAAGTGATTATGTTCATGAAATTTGGGTGTAATGTAATGATGCATAGAAGGTACCCATGCAATAAGCAAAGAAAAAGACTTTTATTTATTTTAAAGCATGTATCCCCCTCATAGGGTTTGTAAAGCATTTAAAAAGTGAGGCTATGAAAATTCACCTGGGATTAGGGAAATGTGATTGAGATATTAGATAGCCTACTCACGCAACCTTGTGTAGTGCGTATGTCAAGTCTGATTGGGTTTGTCTAAGTTTCAGTACCCTGTTAACTAAGTAAGTATTATTAGGATTTACTAGATTTAGATATAACGTAACACCGTTTGGGCCATCATAATCCAGAGGTATGAACCAATCACATGAAGCTCACAAGTATTGTGTTATGTTGTTATTAGGTTTAGATATAACATAACACCGTTCGGGCTATCATAATTCAGAGGTATGAAACCCCTCACATGAAGCTCCCTAGTATTGTGTTATGTTATTAGATACTAGATTTAAATATAAATTATCACTGTTCGGGCCACCATAATTCATAGGTCATGTAGTAAACGTTTGAGGAGTCAGAGCACTTTAATTCGTAAACCCAGCAAACTCGCCAAAACGAATACCCAAACGAAAACCCCTCACATGAAGCTCCATAGTATTGTGATACATTATATAAAAAGGATAGTACTTTATTTATAATACAATACTTCATTTAAACCTTTAAGTTTATAAGTTGACACTATTTACCCTTAGGTTATAAACTTTTATGAAACTAGTTCTTAATGTTAATAA
This sequence comes from Artemisia argyi, assembly GCA_030686995.1. Taxonomy (NCBI): domain Eukaryota; kingdom Viridiplantae; phylum Streptophyta; class Magnoliopsida; order Asterales; family Asteraceae; genus Artemisia; species Artemisia argyi. Next base: position 77,869,441 of record CM060689.1, on the reverse strand, counting down.
CTATATATATATATATATATATATATATATATATATATATATATATATATATATATATATATATATATATATATATATATATATATATATATATATATATATATATATATATCCCTAGACTCTAGAACTTCACATAGTAGGTCCTTATACTTATAACTTCCAAGAAATGGCAAAAACAGCCCTTAGACCTAATAGTTTCAAGAAGTTGCAATATATACCCCTATGTATGGAAAACTTTGCAAAACGAGTCCTAAAACCATGCAAACTATATTTTTATGAAACAAAAGAGTTTCTAAGCTTATAAATTATTATTATAGGCTTATTTAAGTAATATAGACCAGCTTATAGCGTATGAAAAAGTTTTATGAGCAAAATATTATGAAAATGCAAAATTAGGGTTTATAAATGAAAATGCGCAAGGTTTAAGGATCAAGGCTTAAGCAAGGGTTCTTAGGGGATCTAAGGCATCTAATAACTATCCTAGTACATAAGTAAAGCTTAGGGAACTAGTTTAGAGGCTTGCGTGATCAAAAGTGAGCTTAACAAAAGTTTCAGGGGCGTTTAGGGTTTTTTCGACTAGTTTCTACTTCGACAAGGGTTCAAGGCTTAGTGTTCTCGACTTCTCGGCTTCCTATGGACCTTATAATACTGCTAGGACTTATAGATTTGAGGTGGAGAAGTGAAATGGGATGGTTTGAAAGAAATGGAGGTCGAGGGGTATTTATAGGGTACAGTTGGAGTTTTCTCCAAGTTATGGGTGGTGTGGTGTCACGAGGAGGGGAGTGGTGACTAAGGAAAGCTAAAGGCGACTAAGGGAGGCTAGGGGAGGGCTAGGAGGCGGTGGTAGGGTGTTTGTGGTGGTAAATGGCCTAAAATGACAAGTATCTTACAAGTAGGTGCATAAGCTACTTGTAAGCTACTATGGAGGTGCTAGGGTGCTTGCTTAGGGTGACAAGGAGCTGCATAAGCTGCCTTGTAGGTTTCTAGAGATTCTTGAGGTGCTTAAGGTGCTAGTTTAGTCTTAGTTTTAAGCTTAATCTAGGTATAGGGTTAAGTTTAGGATTAGGGTTTTAGATTAAGGATTAGTACCTACATTAGGTTCCTAAGAGTTATTAGTGACTAAGATTAAGGTTTAGGGATCATGTACTAATTGGTTTTAGCTTATACTAAAGAATCGGGAAGGTTTAGACCTAGTTTCGGGGCCAAAATGTCCTAATTAGTGTTTTGTGCTTAAAGGACTTGTACCTAAGCTCTAAAGAGTTGTACTATGGGTTAGGAGGACTAAGATATCCTAAAGTTGATAAGGTAACTTATAAATAAGCCTTGAACACCTTCAAACTAGTTCGGATAAGAAATTAGGGTTTTTGAAATAACCGTAAACACATAGGGCTTGTTTATGGTTTTTGATAGATATAGTATACTAGAGTGATAGGATACTTAGTAAAATGATGTTTAAAACTTAGACTTGACATACTAGGAGGTTTATAAGGTATAACCTTAGGGATATTTGGCATTGGTGGTTGCGTGAGCACGTCTAACGGGCTATGTAAGCTAGTTAACATAGTGAGAAATGAAATGAAGCAAAAATCTTACCCGGAAAATACCTTATATAGATATTTTAGTGGAAATGGCCTTAATGAAAAATTATGGGTTGTGAAAGTCTCACCCCCTACGAGAAAATCTCGTAGCGAGATTTGGTAGAAGAATAAAGTGAAGGTTGGGATAGATGGACAAGTTTACTATCCTAAAGAAATCTAGAGACTCATAGGGAAGGTAACAAGGAATGGGATTTGTTTCGTACATACGGATTGGAGGGAAATTGTTGTACGAATTCCATATACTTAGAACCACTTATTTATAGCTTGTCACTTACAAATAGAGACGTCCAAATCCTTTGTAAGTAAGAACTTATAAACTTATGGTTTGGTGGTTTATAATTTCCTTATTAAAATGAAGAAGCATCCTATTCATTTCAATAAGATGATTATAAATCAACCTCATGTGATATCGGCCAAGGTATGGTGTGAAAGTGATGATAAGTAAAAAAATGATTCATTTGATTTTTCTTAAAATCATTAAGGGTAGTGAAAAGAGTGATGTCTTAAAATGAGGTGCTAGGAATACTTTTGCTATCAGATTAGCAAAAATGTAGGTGAGGTGCACTTACGTGTGTTAAAAGTGTCAGGTGAGTGTTCTAACTTAGAGTGGAATATGAAGGAATTGATAAGACTGACATACTATGTCAAGCTTTGATATCATCTAGGATGATATTGTATGAAAGGGAGAGTTGTGAAGAATAGGGTATTTAGGGTAAAGTTTTGAAGAACATTGTGAAACTTACAATGTTTGAAGGAAAGGTTTAGAGATCACGGGGACCTGTGGGTTATGGGCCCACTGGCTAGACATAGGTTATCAGCATTAGCCATGTTAGTAACTCGGGTTTCTAGTGCTACAGTACTACTGTCAGATACTAGTTGCCGGATGGCACCCTGAGTCATGGCTTTGCAAGATAACACATGATTAGAAGGATAATATCATAAGTCAATCATAATGAGAATTATGAGATTCGACATAGATATTCTTATAAGTTCTAACTAATAGAATCTTGTGGAATGACGGGAGATTAGAGGATACAAGTTCTAACACTTAGAATGTAGGAGGATGGGAGGATAGAGTGTAACGGTAGAGTAGGGTATGATAGAAAGGTAGGATATAATGGAGGAGTAAGAAATGACGGAGGAGTGGAAGATAACGGAAGAAGTAGGGAATAACAGAGGAATAAGGAGTGACGGAAGAGTAGGATTTAACGGAAGAGTAGGATTTAACAAAAGAGTATGATTTAACGGAAGAGTAGGATAGAACGGAAGAGTAGGAAAGAACAGAAGAGTAGGAAAGAACGGAAGAGTAGGAAAGAACAAAAGAATAGGATTAAATGGAAGAGTAGGATACCTAAAACTAGAAGGACGGAAATCCTAATAAGGATAAGATTTACTAGGTTCCTTAGAAGTTCGTTCTCCACCTAAAGGTCTTGGTATGATCCATAGTGAATTATCTAGTTTTCTATAGATAGATTTAAAGTCTAGGGAGGGGGTGTAATTGACCTAACCGGTGAATAGGATACTACGAAAGATAAGGGACTAATTGGTGAAGAAGATCCTATAGAGGAAGAAGGGCTAGACGGGGGAGAAGATTCTATGGCTAAGGATTTAATAGAAGTATCACTATCTCTAGGTAAAGTTTATCGCTTAGTTAATTGGCTATAATTTACTATCATATGTCCTAGGTACTTATAATCGGGTAAGGTAACATCCATGGTATCTCCCAAGATAAAATCCTAATACAGGACATGTAACTTAAGAAACTAGGTATAGGTAAATTATAACTTTCTAATGACTTATTCCTATATCTTATATGGTGAAGACTTAACATGTACCCGTACTTGACTAGACTATGTATAAATACTTAAGATTCTATGTCGATAGCCTACTAATCAAATGTAACAACCGTGATTTTAGCAGGTTAGTCTAACTGATAGTTTTGACTTATTTAACTTTTGGTTGGTATGGCTTAGGTGTTTTGTGTGGCATATGTGTGATATACGTGTGTTTTAGCACTAATGTAACAATTCGCATTTCCAGGTTAACTTCTATTCCCGAAATTTTTACTATTCATTTCTACAATTCACTATTACTATTCACTTTTTACTATTCACTTTCACTATTCACTCCTGAAATTTTTATTTCATATTCTCGTAGGTTAAACTATTTTAATTATAATCCAAGAGTTTGACACTTGTCGGATCATTTATGCAAAAATCATGAAATCGTATCCGAGATTTACTTTTAGGTTTAAACGTCATTCCAGCATCCCGATATGTCCATAAAACACTATAAACAATAGAAATATGATTTTCTCTCATTTTACGACAATTCCAAAAGTTTTGGAATTTTAAGTTTTCCAGTTTAGCGTTTTACGCGAATTATGCGTTTTAGATCCGCGTTTCCAGTTTTAACAGCATTCAAGCAACCCGATGGAACTTACCACTCATTTTATATTTTATTATAGGGTATATTGATAAGTTTAATCATTTTTTATAAGTTTCATATTTTTAGGATACCCGGTTTTATATTTCGTGACTTTACGACTTACAATTAGCGATTAACGGGACTAAAACTCACTCCGTAAAAGCAAGATAACATCAAAACTTCACCTAGTCATCCAAGATAAGCATATGAACGAAATAGATGGCTAGTCATAAGCCTTGTTGTCTTGAGATAAAGCCTTGATGAGTTTTGATCATTACAAGTGTCTAAACTTCCATGCTAAGCTTCCTAAATATCCTATAAGACTTCATCTAAGACTTGACAACTCATAAGAACTCATCTCTTCCTTTTTCTCTCTATAGCAACGACCAAACACACCTTAAAACACCCCATTTGATCTTGATTTTCATATTGTAATCCATCACAAGTTAAAGGCTTAAGTTCCTTGTTGATTCCTAGTTCCATTTATACCATAAATCACCATAAACAACACCATAATCTCATCATCATTCCATGATTGATTTGGAAGCTACACAAAGGTGCTAGGGCTGAGTTAAGATGGATATTACAAGGGCTACCTAAGGTTATAATCAAATGGTTAAAAGATTTGTAAGCTAGGGATAAAGGATTGGAAGCTAGGGTTTTCGATTGAAGGATTTAGATCTTGTCTTAGTTCATGAGTTCCCTTTTCATTAAGGCCAAAAGTTGTAAGAAAACTTATACTCATCATCCTTACTATATTTTCATAAACTCTATATGCTATATATGTCTTGTTATATTGATCGCATGATGTACAAATCCTTAAAACAAGTCTAAACTTATATATATTTATATGTTATCATTTATAAAACAAACAAGTAAACTAGTGACATATATTGTGAAATTCAACCAAATAGTATAAACATGATATTGGACAATCACATACTGTGGTAGAGGGTTTTAAAAGGAAAACATAGCGATTTGAATCACCCAAAACGAGTATACGAGTCAAAAGTTATGGCCAAAAGAAGTTAGCGAACCTAAAAACCCGAAACTGCCTAATAGCATTCTGATCAAAATTTGGATTTTTTTCGAGGCCTTCTGCTCCGTTTCATCAAAAAGTTAAAACACGAAAGTTGTCCGGAATGACGTTTTCGTTCAGGGATAAAGAAGCTCGAACCCTGATAACGCATAACGAGTGATATTTTTCTTCAAATTCTTGACAACCCTTTTTAATACCCAAATGACCATGTATTTGTTATGGCTAAGTAAAACCAAGAGGTCTAATGACCTTAAAGCCGAGACCACAACCATGGCTAAGGCCAAGGATGGTCTCAAGACCATGGTAGCAATGACCAAAGTCACGGAAAAGCCACGGCTAAAGACCATATAACTTTCTAAGCCGAAACCATTAACTAAAGCATTAAGACTTAACAAAACAACCCAAAACAATTTGGATCTACTCCATCGATGAACCATGAAAGTTTACAAGTAATATCACATCCATACTAGACTTATAAAGATAACAATCTTCATTCAAAATAAACTTTCATAAGTTTATTCGACCTTCGGACATGTAACTTTTTATGACCGAAAACATATATTTTCCATATCGATTGCTACAACACTAGGGAACTTCATGTGAGGGGTTTCATTTGGGTAAACGGATCGATGAGTTGCTGGATTTACGAATTAAAGTGTCCTAGCTCCTCGAACGTTTACAGCATGACCTCTGAATTATGACGGCCCGAACGGTAGTACGAGATATACCAACTAAACATGTTTCATAAACCGTTTTTATATAACGACATACACAACCTATCAAATTACTACATCCTGAACAATATGAAAGACATATATAGGCTCATTTATGTTTTCTTAGACATTATTCCAAACCTAAGTTGCAACAATTATTCTAGGTTGCTCGTAGAAGTTCTTACGGCAAATCCATCATTCTCATTTAACATCATCCAACTCACGGTGAGTTCATAGCCCCACTTTCCATTACTTAATTGTTTTACAAACCCTTGGGGGGAATACATGCTATTTTAAACTGAACACAATGCTTTGAAATTGTATGCTACCTGATTGTTTTATTATTACTAAGTACCATCCTTGCTAAATCCAATATCCCTTATTATGAACCATTTAATCACTAGTAATAGTGAGCGCGAGTATTGTGAGTAGGCCTATTGGGATTGACGAATCCCATTTGTATTGACTAAGTTCAAACAAATGCACTAATATTTGAGATTTAGGTATGACAGCAAAGTACCTACCGGGATAACTCCGCCAATTGATATTGGTACCCGTTAACGTTTTGGTGTCATGAGCTTAGTATAATAATATCTGTTTTGTTTTCCAACCATTGGTGTGAGTCTATAGCTCACACTACCAACATATTGTATTCAACCATTTAATAAACTGTATGAATTTCACTTAACCTTTGTGTTGACAGTTTAAGCATGTATTTCAGGTCCATGATGTTAGAGACTGACACGGAGGAGCACGGATATTCAAGAGGGCTATAAATTTTATTATCATTCGAAAACTCATCTAATGTAATTTGTAAACATGGAACCATCTGGGACCTCATTTTGTAATCTCTGATATTTATATAATTTGAATGATAAATCTTTTAAAACGACTCAATTAGAGATCGTTTTCTATTATTATGACTGTTGTGTCGTCGAGTAACACCCAGTTTGAATTCCGCTGCATCATTGAATTGGGGGTGTTAGAGATTGGTACCAGAGCCATGGTTATAGAGAAACGGGTCTAATTGAGACCTAAACTATAACCACAATTACAAGCAAAAACATTTTTATAGCCTTCCGCTCTTCGTGCCTTCCATCCACCAGACGATTATGGGACATTTAGGCATTTTTTTACTACAGAAACATGTTAGTATATTGATATATGTACCCTTAGCACATTTGAGCATTTTCCCGTAAGCATGTTATGCTACACAAACATATCAGTATATTGATATATACCCCTTTTTATATTTTGAGCATTTCTCCGTAGACATTTTTATGCTACACAAACATAATTGCATATTGATATATGTACTCTTAACATAATTGAGCATTTCCCCGTAAGCATTTTATGCTAAATGAACATATAAGTATATTGATATATACACAGTAGGCATTTTACACTACACGAACATATATAAGTATATTGATATATACACTCGATTTATTTTTAATCATTTTATCTAAACAATGGACTAAACATATCTGCACATGCCTATTCTAGGGCATTTGGGCCAACCACATTCTCCCAATCATGTTCCTACTCCAACATTTTATGTCCAAGACATTGTAACTAATTGCAATGGTCTTTCCTATTTCCCGGACATTGTATGATACAATGGTCTTAATCATTCTCAAATGTTTTGAGTCACACAATGGTCTAGTCTACTTCCCAAACATTGTGAACTACACAATCGTCTCTCCCATTTCTCAGACATTTTATAGTCTCTAGAAATTATCTTATAAACCTTACATGATATTATTTTACATAAAACCCGTCACAGTCTATCGATTTCCAAATAGAAGTATGAGATTTCTAAAGGACAAACTAATCCATCATCTACAAAAGCTGAAGTTTCTCTACATTCATCAAAGTTTTCTTCTGAAACCTTCATTGTTAAAAGTTCATGATCCTGGCCAAATATGGACTGTTTTAGAATTACTTAAAACTTCCTTTCCACACGTATCTACCCATACTATTTTCTATGCAATGGAATGTGAAAACATAGGTTACAAGTCTTGTATGGGCGGTACTTTCAACTGAATGGTTTGACATCGCCTTTGTTTAGTGGACAGTTTCTCAAAAGCAACGAACATATATCAAGTATACCTAATTTAGGTATTTGAAAATTTTATCGAACCTCGGCTAAATATAGACTAGTCACCTATATTTAACCTAGGGACAGTGGAACATAGTCTGACTAACTATGTTCGACTTAAAATTTTCAAATACTGAGAATAGTTGTACTAGGGTTATGTTCAGATTAATTTCCTACATGAACTCGGTAGACCACTAGAATTCATTAAAACGATCTAGAGACACGATAATGTCTTACCACTCAGCAAGATCTTAACACCTTATTTGTACTACCTAATTTCATTCTTGAAAGTTTTCATTTATAGGATCATTCGAACTACTATCTTGGGATAGTTATCAATTCTTCTCTTTATCCCGTAGAAGTACTAGCCTGTTTAGGTCCTAAGGATACCATTCCGTCATAAACCATTAAAATCTCTTAAAATTTTAAAGCAAACTTGACATCTCTACCAATATTAATGGTAAGAATACACAACACTCTTTTGATCGTTCATATATCACATCATTACCTGAAAACCCATTATAAGTCAGTATGTAAAACTTCACAGTACCAAGTTTCTTTCAAACACTAGTTGTCATAGACATTATACGATATTGCCTTCATCCCAAAACTACCTAAGACATAATCCATTTTGGAAATGGTTTGGATAACCACTTTCCTCTAGCTAAACCTCCCTACAACAATAGTTATCACAATATTGCAAACTGCATACCACACACAATCATCCCAAAAGTTACAAAGATGTAAGGCGCTAACTTTCAAAAACTCCATGTTAGGAATTAAGGTTATGTTGACAGCCTCGATACCATACGTTATTATTCATTTTGAGAAACAGGAAAAGCCAAACTCAAGATATATTGGACTCTATAAAATTCTGACAAAATCTTTAGATTACCAACTTAAGTCTCCTCCAAAAACTTAGAATGGTACATAACACATTTTATGACTAGAAATTTAGAAAAGTGGATATTAGAATTCGCAGCATATACCCACACTCTCTCCTAAACACTTCAACATTAGATAACACACACTGAATTCCGGGACGGAATTCCCCTTAAGGGGTAGAGACTGTAACAATTCGCATTTTCAGGTTAACTTCTATTCCCGAATTTTTTACTATTCATTTATACTATTCACTATTACTATTTACTTTCACTATTCACTCCCGAAATTTTTATTTCATATTCTCGTAAGTTAAACTATTTTAATTATAATCCAAGAGTTTGACACTTGTCGGATCATTTCTGCAAATATCACGAAACCGTGTCCGAGATTTACTTTTAGGTTTAAACGTCATTCCAGCATCCCGATATGTCCATAAAACACTATAAACAATAGAAATATGATTTTCTCTCATTTTACGATAATTCCAAAAGTTTTGGAATTTTAAGTTTTCCAGTTTAGCGTTTTACGCGAATTATGCGTTTTAGATCCGCGTTTCCAGTTTTAACAGCATTTAAGCAACCCGATGGAACTTACCACTCATTTTATATTTTATTATAGGGTATATTGATAAGTTTAATCATTTTTTATAAGTTTCATATTTTTAGGATACCCGGTTTTATATTTCGTGACTTTACGACTTACAATTAGCGATTAACGGAACCAAAACTCACTCCGTAAAAGCAAGATAACATCAAAACTTCACCTAGTCATCCAAGATAAGCATATGAACGAAATAGATGGCTAGTCATAAGCCTTGTTGTCTTGAGATAAAGCCTTGATGAGTTTTGATCATTACAAGTGTCTAAACTTCCATGCTAAGCTTCCTAAATATCCTATAAGACTTCATCTAAGACTTGACAACTCATAAGAATTCATCTCTTCCTTTTTCTCTCTATAGCAATGACCAAACACACCCTAAAACACCCCATTTGATCTTGATTATCATATTGTAATCCATCATAAGTTAAAGGCTTAAGTTCCTTGTTGATTCCTAGTTCCATTTATACCATAAATCACCATAAACAACACCATAATCTCATCATCATTCCATGATTGATTTGGAAGCTACACAAAGGTGCTAGGGCTGAGTTAAGAAGGATATTACAAGGGCTACCTAAGGTTATAATCAAGTGGTTAAAAGATTTGTAAGCTAGGGATAAAGGATTGGAAGCTAGGGTTTTCGATTGAAGGATTTAGATCTTGTCTTAGTTCATGAGTTCCCTTTTCATTAAGGCCAAAACTTGTAAGAAAACTTATACTCATCATCCTTACTATATTTTCATAAGCTCTATATGCTATATATGTCTTGTTATATTGATCTCATGATGTACAAATCCTTAAAACAAGTCTAAACTTATATATATATTTATATGTTATCATTTATAAAACAAACAAGTAAACTAGTGACATATATTGTGAAATTCAACCAAATAGTATAAACATGATATTGGAGAATAACATACTGTGGTAGAGGGTTTTAAAAGGAAAACATAGCGATTTGAATCACCAAAAACGAGTATACGAGTCAAAAGTTATGGCCAAAAGAAGTTAGCGAACCTAAAAACCCGAAACTGCCTAATAGCATTCTGATCAAAATTTGGATTTTTTTCGAGGCCTTCTGGTCCGTTTCATCAAAAAGTTAAAACACGAAATTTGTCCAGAATGATGTTTTCGTTCAGGAACAAAGAAGCTCAAACCCTGAAAACGCATAACGAGTGATATTTTTCTTCAAATTCTTGACAGCCCTTTTTGATACCCTAATGACCATGTATTTGTTATGGCTAAGTAAAACCAAGAGGTCTAATGACCTTAAAGCCGAGACCACAACCATGGCTAAGGCCAAGGATGGTCTCAAGACCATGGTAGCAATGACCAAAGTCACGGCAAAGCCACGGCTAAAGGCCATATAACTTTCTAAGCCGAAACCATTAAGACTTAACAAAACAACCCAAAACAATTTGGATCTACTCCATCGATGAACCATGAAAGTTTACAAGTAATATCACATCCATACTAGACTTATAAAGATAACAATCTTCATTCAAAATAAACTTTCATAAGTTTATTCGACCTTCGGACATGTAACTTTTTATGACCGAAAACATATATTTTCCATATCGATTGCTACAACACTAGGGAACTTCATGTGAGGGGTTTCATTTGGGTAAATGGATTGACGAGTTGCTGGATTTACGAATTAAAGTGTCCTAGCTCCTCGAACGTTTACTGCATGACCTCTGAATTATGACGGCCCGAACGGTAGTACGAGATATACCAACTAAACATGTTTCATAAACCGTTTTTATATAACGACATACACAACCTATCAAATTACTACATCATGAACAATATGAAAGACATATATAGGCTCGTTTATGTTTTCTTAGACATTATTCCAAACCTAAGTTGCAACAATTATTCTAGGTTGCTCGTAGAAGTTCTTACGGCATATCCATCATTCTCATTTAACATCATCCGACTCACGGTGAGTTCATAGCCCCACTTTCCATTACTTAATTGTTTTACAAACCCTTGGGGGGAATACATGCTATTTTAAACCGAACACAATGCTTTGAAATTGTATGCTACCTGATTGTTTTATTATTACTAAGTACCATCCTTGCTAAATCCAATATCCCTTATTATGAACCATTTAATCACTAGTAATAGTGAGCGCGAGTATTGTGAATAGGCCTATTGGGATTGACGAATCCCATTTGTATTGACTAAGTTCAAACAAATGCACTAATATTTGAGATTTAGGTATGACAGCAAAGTACCTACCGGGATAACTCCGCCAATTGATATTGGTACCCGTTAACGTTTTGGTGTCATGAGCTTAGTATAATAATATCTGTTTTGTTTTCCAACCATTGGTGTGAGTCTATAGCTCACACTACCAACATATTGTGTTCAACCATTTAATAAACTGTATGAATTTCACTCAACCTTTGTGTTGATAGTTTAAGCATGTATTTCAGGTCCATGATGTTAGAGACTGACACGGAGGAGCACGGATATTCAAGAGGGCTATAAATTTTATTATCATTCGAAAACTCATCTAATGTAATTTGTAAACATGGAACCATCTGGGACCTCATTTTGTAATCTCTGATATTTATATAATTTGAATGATAAATCTTTTAAAACGACTCAATTAGAGATCGTTTTCTATTATTATGACTGTTGTGTCGTCGAGTAACACCCAGTTTGAATTCCGCTGCATCATTGAATTGGGGGTGTTACAACTAAATCCCTTTGTGTGATTTTATTATTGTGAGTTAAGTAGTATTGGTGTTGGGCTAAGTTCATTTTGGTTACCTTAGTGATGTGGAAATGACTGGTATGGTTTCATGTTTCGTGGTTGTTGTGTAACGAGTTTTCGTTCAAGCTTTTGAGCGTTAGTAAATTACGTGGTGTTCGGTTTTATGGTTTATATTAATAATGAGTGTGAAATTCTACTTTTGGAAAATTTGTTTTTGAAAATGATAATTATTCGAGTTGTCGTAAAATGAAGGATTATCGCCTAAGATGTTAGGTTTCGGTATAGGCTTTTATAAAATAACAAAAACACAAGGTTTTAAGTGTAATAATTAATATTAATAAAAAATAAAAATATACATATGTTTAGAAAATCGGCCCATAGGGTTTTTTTAGGTAAAAATAAAACAAATTTTATTCCAAATACAATTCTTAATTAAAGATGTTATCTAGAATAATCTTAGGGTAGTATAAATACAAAACCAAAACACCCTAAACTTCCTTTTCTTGAATATATGGTCGACCAAGGGGAGGAGCAAAAGAAAAAAATTAGGGTTTCTATATTTTGAAGAAAAACAAGCTTGAGGTATGTCTAATGATCCTTAATTCGTTCAATTATTGATTTGACTCATGTAACAAAGATATGGTGGATTAGGGTTTACTCTATAATCTGTAATTTAATGATGTAAAACATGTTGGGATCATTCATTAGTAATGTTATGATGATTGCTGAAAGAATTAGGGTTTAAAACATGTGAATTAATGAGTTAGGGTTTGACAGATTTTTAGGGCTGTAGTAAAATGAAGTTATTTAATAGATGGTAGCGCGTTAATACATGAATTTTGAGTCTAAATTGTAGTTCAGCGAACCTACTTTCCAAAACGTCTGGCCACGATGGATTTCGAGATCGGGAAGTCAGCCTAATGATTTTTGCGAGTAAAAGTGTTAAAGCTGTTAAACCGAGACAGATTTAGGTTAAAAATAAAGAGGTCAAACGTAGGTTTAAATGTATAATTAGGGGTAGCCCTTATGGGGAAGTTTTGTTCTATGTGCTCTTTGACTTCCACGTGAAGGGTAGACGTTAATAAGTTGTGCAAGTATGTTTCTTTGGTCAAAACATTTTGGTGTGCGTGTAGATCCGAATCTGGATAGTTTTCGTGTTTGATTTTCTTAAGGGTACTTGTGTATGTTTTTAGTGCATGGCCTTCTGGGAGTAGCTTGTATGCTCATAAGAGACCATGGTGAATTTTTGGTGCGAGTTGTAGAGTTTATTTTGACGTGATTTTATGTGGGTAGAAGTACCCCAAAAATCTGCGTTTTCTGATAAAATGTATACAAGGGATTTAGTGAGTGTAAGCGGTTGGTAGCATTTAGTATGGAGTCTAGGTGACCCATGCTGGTTTATATAACCTTTATACATCCATCATATGTGTGTTAGATGGACTTTAGCTTTTGGCTTGGTCGCGTGTAATGTGGTTCTATTTTGTTTGTTTAGATTTGTGATTGTTGTTTTGGAAGCTGCAAATATTCAGGTGAGTTTCATAGTCCCATTTTTCTTTGTTTTAAACTTGGGATGGGAATGATGCTTGTGTTGAAATAAGTTTTAAGTTACTGTGATTATGTGGTTAATAAGTGCATGGACTTGTAAGTGGTTATTGTATGCATGTTGCATGTTATGGTATTTATGTGTGGTTATTTTGTGTGGTCCAATTGGAGGGTAGCTATGCTCCCATTGTTCGTCTGTGCGATCCAATTGGAGGGTAGTAACTCTACCCATTATTATTCTGGGTGGTCCGATCGGAGGGTAATGATTACCCATTAATGTGAACTTGGATCGTGGGCACGTTCCGTCCCGTTTGTTGGTTGGTTGGTTGGTTATGATTACATGCTAGTTTGTATGATAACTAACCTTACTGTCCTGCTATGTTTTATAATCACAGTGAACTGGTTGAATGAGATAAATTTTATGTCTTAAACCTATGAACCTCACCAACTTTATGTTGACGTTTTTAAGCATCATTTTCAGGTGAGCGTCATAAGGATAAGATAGAAGGAAGTGACTAGTCGAGACTTTAGTTGCATTGGAAGTGGTTATCTTTTATGTTTGGATTATGATTTGCTTTGGATTTTGGATATGATACTTTGATTGTTGTTTGATTAGTATTTTATGGTCTTAATAAAGATACCTTTGGAGTTTTGTTTTGTTATTTTCTTTTAGGGTATTGTTACGACACTTTGTGTCTGTGCTTTGCTCTATTTATTTGAATGTTGAAATTCTCTATATAGACACCATGTGTTGTGATGATATCCATGATGTTGCACTCGCGTTTCCGCCTTAGCGAGGTATGACATCTAATCCTTTGGTATTCTTAAATTTCCTGGATTGCTCCTAAAGGTTCCTTATATTTAATCTATGACTAATTCTAATGTCCTCGATAATCACTAGTAGAAACCCTAATATAGGCTAAATACAACCTTATCAGAATATCCTTACTATTTCTTAACTATCAGGGTATGAGTTTTCTCTAGTTCATTTTCTAATCTATGAAAATCTCCAAGATCACTAATCTTATTTTCCATTTCCTTGATATATTCTAGAGATAACATGTTTGAGTGATTCATAATATCCTCTATCTATTTCTCATGTCTTTCTAAGGGTGTCCTATTAGAACTATTTCTAACCTCGAATATGGGAAACCTAAAGGGTATAATACGGGTTTTACTAAGAGGGGAAACAACTTCAGGAACATAGTAATCGGGGGAATCAAAGTGTGACAAGGGGGAATAGGAGATAAAGAGGGAAGGATAGGAATATCACCACTATGTTCTTGCATATAACCGTTACATGCTTGCGCATAGGGATAATTCGGGGTGGGTTCTATAACTAGGGAAACGAAGGGGTTTTAAACTAATTCTTCGAAGCAGTTAGAATTAGAGTCGGAGGAATAGTTTACTGAATTCGAAATGAATTCGGAACTATACGATGTAGAATATGAATTCTCATCATCAGTATCATATGAAATGATAGGGTGAGTGATTTAATAGGAGGCTCAATGTTTCTAGGGAGTGTAAGTTGTAATACATGACATAGGTTAGATGACCATGATGTCATGAAACAACAAGAGATGAAATCACAACTACATAAGGTCATAAATAACTTGTCATATTCAAAATTTGACAAGTGTCGCTATTTATGCCTATGTCTCGTAGTTGGATTTGACACAGAAACCGAAAGGATAGGGATTTTAGGCATATTGCCGGGTATGAAAGGGAGGAAATTTTTGTGAAGAAGGAAAAATAGGGAATGGTTTTGTTTCTCAAGGCCCAATTTATTAGCACTTACTAAGTATCTAAAGGGTAATATCCTAGGCTTTTCCTTAAATTGATTAAAGTTCAAAAACAACTATTTCTACGAGATGATTCTCTATCTTATAAGGTTTTGGGTTTGGAACTAAGGTACCAAAAATATCTAGTATGGATACTTAAGGGATGTAATTAATACATAACCTTTAGTATTGCTTTGTAGGGTAGAACGGAATCTAAGATGGGATATAACAAGTATCCAACTTGTTGGGTTTGTTAGAAGCTAATTAAATCTCTAGAGTGACTTAAGATATTCTAGTAAGGGAATGGTCAGGTGATGGTGTTCCTATCCTAGGTGGTGATTAGGGAATGTCAACTAGGAATGTGCATAAGGGGATGGCAAGGTATAATGAAGTCATAGCTTATCTTATATCATAGGTAACCTATCTTACATATCCTATATCTAACAAGTGCCATTATCTATAGTGCATATC
This sequence comes from Artemisia argyi, assembly GCA_030686995.1. Lineage (NCBI taxonomy): Eukaryota > Viridiplantae > Streptophyta > Magnoliopsida > Asterales > Asteraceae > Artemisia > Artemisia argyi. The sequence continues at coordinate 77,853,559 of CM060689.1, read as the reverse complement.
CTAGGGTGGAATTCTAACCAAAAGCTTTAGGTGGTAAAGGTGTACTAATTGGTGGTTCCTTAGGGGTTCGGGTTGGAAAGGCTTTCTATATCTAATGGATTAAGAACCTGATTATCATCGAATATCTTTTCTAAGGTAGAAATCCTATTGGGTTACTACCTGGCTATTACTATCACCTTTTTCTAACTTCTCAATAAGGTCAATAGAGAGTTTATCTAAACTATTCAGGATATTCTCAACCTGATATTCCTATTGTTCTAAGTGTGTCCTATGGGAATCTCCTCCAACCTCAAATTCCCAAGATGAGGTAGGAAGATTAGTGAAAAAGGATAGGGGTGCTAGCTAAAGTATAGGATCACTTCCTAAATAGGCTAGGCTCATTACTAGGTAAGTGCGATAAAGAATGTGTGGGTCTCCTAGGTAACATTGATCCTTCGGGAATAAAGAACCCTTAGGGATCAAATGTTGATGGGGAGTAATATTGGGGATGAAGGAAAAATAGTGGGTAGAGTGATAAGAGCTAGTGGGGGATTGCGTGATGCTTTTAAGCATAAGATGGATTATCAGGAAAAGGAGAGAAACTTAGTGGGGCTAGTGAATTTATATTATTCCTAGAATCTTCCTAAGAAATAGGGGAGATGTTTCGGGTATAATCCAGAACATTTTGAGAGGGAAGAGCATTCTCCGCATGTAAACTGGATGGGATGATAGTAGGATAGGGGGAAGTAGACATGACTATATAACAACTCGGTGGAAAATAACCTAAGTTACTTAAAAAAATAATAGTTATGGAATATCTACTTAGGCTAACCTTTTGCACATAGTGTTTCGGGGAAAGGCAGTGGCACTGAGGACTTTCTTGGGCCTAGGAAAAGTAGTTTTAGTTTAGGTTTTGACCTTGTTCTTTACAACTGAGGCTCTGATACCAATCTGTAACACCCCCATTTTCACAGATCACAGCAGAATTAGATCTAGGGTATTACTTCATGGTATAATAGTCACAGTAATAAAAAATGACTCGAAAAGAGACGTTTTTGAAAAGACGAGCTATCATTCATTAAAATATCAGAGTTTTTAAAAAAAGGAGGTCCCAAACTCAATGTGAAACATAGAATTTGAATGATAACCGGTTTTAAAGTCCTCCAAGTCCAGTGCCACTCCGTGCCATAAGTTGCTCAGTTACCTAGGATACATGCTTAAAGAGTCAACCCAAAGGTTGAGTGACATTCCTAGGTTTTAGTTTGAAATGGTTTAGTAGGCCATGGGCTATTTGTTATATACCCATGTAAAGTAGGATGAAATCGTATTTAAATAGTTTGTGTCATTATTGTATTATACTGAGGAAAAAGTATTATCGCACTAAGCTCATGACACCCCATGTTAACATGTCCAGGTCATGGGGCACTTCAGATCAAACCATGACGGGACGTAATAAGGATTAACTTGCCAAGGTTAATCCTTTTAGTGTTCAAATATAGTGCTTATTGGTATCTGGCTGGGGCAAACCAACAGGAGTTTTCAAACTCCAAATAGATATATTCACTATACTCGCGTTCATTCGCAAGCGATTATGGTTCATGAAATTTGGGTGTAATGTAATGATGGCATAGAAGGTACTCGTGCAATAACCAAAGAAAAAGACTTGTATTCGTTTTAAAGCATGTATCCCCCTCACAGGGTTTGTAAAGCATTTAAAAAGTGAGGCTATGAAAACTCACCTGGGATTAGGGAAATGTGATTGAGATATTAGATGGCCTACTCACGCAAGCTTGTGTAGTGTGTATGTCAAGTCTGATTGGGTTTGTATAAGTTTCAGTACTCTGTTTCCTAAGTAAGTATTCTTAGGGTTTACTAGATTTATATATAACGTAACACCGTTCGGGCCATCATAATCCAGAGGTATGAAACCCCTCACATGAAGCTCCCTAGTATTGTGTTATGTTGTTATTTGGTTTAGATATAACATAACACCGTTCGGGCTATCATAATTCATAGGTATGAAACCCCTCACATGAAGCTCCCTAGTATTGTGTTATGTTATTAAATACTAGATTTAAATATAACGTATAACTGTTTGGGCCATCATAATTCATAGGTCATGTAGTAAACGTTTGGGGAGCCAGGGCACTTTAATTCGTAAACCCAGCAAACTCGTCAAAATGAATACCTAAATGAAACCCCTTACCTGAAGCTCCCTAGTATTGTGATACATTATATAAAAAGGATAGTACTTTATTTTTAAGAAAATACTTCATTTAAACCTTTAAGTTTATAAGTTGACACTATTTACTTTTACGAAACTAGTCCTTAATGTTAATAACTATATATATACTTATCCCTAAACTCTAAAACTTCACATAATAGGTCCTTATAATTATAACTTCGAAGAAATGGCCAAAACATCCCTTAGACCTAATAGTTTCAGAAAGTTAAAATATATACCCCTATGCATGAAAAACTTTGCAAAACTAGTCCTAATACCATGCAAACTATATTTTTATGAAACAAAAGAGTTTCTAAGCTTATGAATTATTAATATAGGCTTATTTAAGTAATCTAGACCAGCCTATTGCTTATGATAAAATCTTATGAGAAAAATATTACAAAAATACAAAATTAGGGTTTATAAATGAAAACACTCAAGTTTTAAGGATCAAGGCTTAAGCTAGGGTTCCCAGGGGATCTAAGGAATCTAATAACTATCCTAGTACATAAGTAAAGCTTATGGAACTAGTTTAGAGGCTTACGTGATCAAAAGTGAGCTTAACAAGGGTTTTAGGGGCGTTTAGGGTTTTCTCAACTGGTTTTTACTTTGAAAAGGGATCAAGGCTTAGTGTTGTCGACTTCTTGGCTTCCTATGGACCTTATACTATTGCTAGGACTTAGATATTTTAGGTGGAGAAGTGAAATGGGATGGTTTGAAAGAAATGGAGGTCGAGGGGTATTTATAGGGTACGGTTTGAGTTTTCTCCAAGTTATGGGTGTTGTAGTGTCATGAGGAGGGGGAGGTGACTAAGGACAGCTAAAGGTGACTAAGGGAGGCGCTAGTAGGGTGTTTGTGGTGGTAAATGGCCTAAAATGACAAGTATCTTACAAGTAGGTGCATAAGCTACTTGTAAGCTACTATGGATGTGCTAGGTTGCTTGCTTAGGGTGACAAGGAGCTACATAAGCTGCCTTGTAGGTTGCTAGAGGTGCTTGAGGTGCTTAAGGTGCTAGTTTAGTCTTAGTTTTAAGCGTAATCTAAGTTTAGGGTTAAGTTTAGGATTAAGGTTTTAGATTAAGGATTAGTAATTAGATTAGGGTCCTAAGAGTAATTAGTGACTAATATTAAGGTTTAGGGATGATTTACTTCGTGTACCTAAGCTATACGGAGTTGTACTAGGGTTTAGGAGGACTAAGATATCCTAAAGTTTCTAACGTAACTTATACATAAGCCTTGAACACTTTCAAACTATTTTGGATAAGAAATTAGGGTTTTTGAAATAACCGTAAACACATAGGGCTTGTTTAGGGTTTTTGATATATATATTACACTTGAGTGATAGATTACTTAGTAAAATGATGTTTAAAACTTAGGCTTGACATAATAGGAGGTTTATAAGGTATAACCTTAGAGATATTTGGCATTGGTGGTTGCTTGAGCACGTCTAGGGGGCTATGTAAGCTAGTTAACATAGTGAGAAATGAAATTAAGCAAAAATCTTACCCGGAAAATACATTATATAGATATTGTAGTGGAAATGACCTTAATGTAAAATTATGGGTTGTGACAATAACACTCGTGATTTCATGGAGCTCCTCGAACAAGCTTTTACTAACTGCGCATCCTTACATACCGACGGAGCGGAAGAAAAGAGGTTCACTTTCAAACCCGAGCAAAATACATATGGTGATTCTTACAACCCATTTTGGAGAAATCACCCAAAATTTAGGGGGAAACAAAACCAAAACCCTTCTCAAAATAATTCTTCCAATCCACCTAATCATTTCCTATCAAACGGTTCATCCTTGAACCGTAACTTCAACAATAATCCTCCCAATAATTCCAACAATTTGGAGAGGTTAATGTCTAATTTTATGGCATATCAGGAAGCTCGTTTAAACAAGTTTGAAGCTAATTTCAATCAACAACATAATGAGATGACCAATAAAATCGACAATTTAATAAAGGCTTTTAACAACCAAGGAATGACCCCATCAAGTAAGATCGTTAAAAGCACAAGTGGGAGAAGTGAGGTTAAGGATCCTTCATCATCCAAACATGTTCACTTGTTAATGTCGTAACTATTAAACCACCAAATAAAAGTAGCGATGAAGATAGAGTTGAGGTTGAAAGTGATCCTAAGGAGGAATTTGGGAATGATGAGAAAAGAATGGAAGAAGTTGGTGATGAATATTTTGATAAGTTTCCCACGGTGGAGGAATTGGCTTATCACAGATACTTATTGCATGATCCTCGCTCATTCTTTATAAGAAGAATTCCAATCATCGCACATGGTAATCCTAGAAACATCAATATAATTTGCAATATAGGACACGTTCATGTATGGAAAGCTTATATCGACCTTAATTCTCCAATAAACATCATGACTAGGACCTACTATATTTGGATATGAAAAAACGGCTTTTACCTAGGCAAGATCCCAAGAATCCTAGAAAAAGAAGTAATTTCATTGGAAGAGTTAAGGGATTGCATGTGTTTGTAGGGAATTTCACTTATGTCATGGACTTCGTAGTAGTGGAAGATATTAGTTTGGCAATTGATCATTGCTTATCGTATGTGCTTTTAGGAAAACCATTCGTAGAGGTTTCTAGAATGACTTGTGACCTGACCTTAGGGATAGTTAGGTTCATAGAGGAAACCGATGAGATTTGCCATATAACATTGAACAATTCCATCTAATGCCCAATCTTGAGACGGAACTCAAGCAAGCGGTCTACTATAGGAATGATGAGGATAAGAGAAGAGGAGTAGACTATGTGATGAATAAGATAATTGGTTTTTATAAAGAATGCTTGCAATTAGGTCCAGAATATAAGACCAAGATAGAGGATGACCTTAAGAACGTGATAGGAGATGGAGTCACGTAATAGGCGTGACCTTGAGTCTAGCTACAATTCAAGACTCGTTAATAAAAAACAGCGCTTCTTGGGAGGCAACCCAAGTTTTAATTGTTTGCTTGTTTGTTTGTTTTAATTTGATTTCATATATATGCTCCATTTTTTCCTTTGTTTATTATTCATGTCTTACATATTTTGTAAAAATGCTTTATTTTGTTTTTAACTTCACCTTAATTGCATGTAAAGGTATTTTACAAAAAGATAAGTGTAAGGAAGATCACATTTGTTTTTAAGAACGGATTTGACATGAATAATATCAATTGATTTAGCATATATATTAGTGTGTTTGTTGAGTCAAATGCTTGTATCGAGTCACAATGAATGTTTTTTTTACAGAATTTCCAGGTATTAAAACTCAGATTATTCCAGAAACAAAATATAAAAATTATGTCAGATCATTCCTGACGGCGTCAGGCATTACAACCTGACGGCGTTAGGAACCGTATCTGCACAATTTTCCAGGTTTTGTTTTTCTGCTGGAAATCTTATATTTTTGAAAATTTTCAGAATTTTAAATTTCCAGGATTCTGTAAACATTTATTTTACAAGCATTATATCCTTCTAATTCGTAGAAAGCGAAATAAGATATATGTGCTCGTTTCTAGGATTTAAACTCTATGTAGATTTTACCATCGATTTTATGCGAGGTTTTGTGTTTGTTTTTTTAGTTGTTTACAGGTTATATTGGACAAGAAGATGATTTATATTTCAGGAGTAAAGCTTATATTGTTCATTTTCTTTAAGGAATATTTAACCATGTTTCCACGTCGTCCGTGCCGAGCAAATCAGGGGAGTAATAGTTTCTTTCTCTCTTTTATCTTTACTTTTATACTTTTTTAGGAACATTGGGGACAATGTTCGGTTTAAGTGTAGGGAGGGTAAATTGGGATACCTTAGAAATTATAACTCCACTTGATTTTTCTTTGTCTTAGAGTAAATGTGTAATAAAACTAAGAGAAATACTTGTTAGGGTAATTTTGGCACCAAATTTAAATTTTTTTGCAACATATAGGAGTGAAATTTTAGTCTTAATAAGAGTCTTATGGATAGGAATTATATTACTAGCACAAAAACCGTACCACTTAAGAATTTTTACCCCAAATATGTGAGGTTCGCCTTTAGATCTTTAGGAAAAAGCAACCATCTTTGATGCATATGAGTGCACCGGTAGTATATAGATTCTAGAACTTATGTTTGTGATGCATCCCGAGACCGCTAGTGAGACTACATTCGTGTAGTTAGGATTTACTATATGATAAGAGGCACTAGGATAACCCTTTGTTTTAAACATGTATTATAATTACGTTGACTTCATTGGTCAAGTAATTCCCCCACCTTTGCGATGTACTCATTTTTAGTACACGATACCCCTAGTACACCCCTCAGAGCCTATCTTTTTCGTTTCTAACTTTAAGAATATTACTTAAAGGAATAATTTGTTACAATCCACACCCAAATGTACACCCAAATCTCCTTAGCCTACCTTTTATGCACTCATCTTTAGTGCATTATTGTTACATGTTTAAATCTTTTGTTAATTGTCTAATTGGTTACATGGTTGCTAAGTCGAGTCATATCTTGTACATATAGTTTTGGGATGATTGAGACTCGTGGGTAAAAGTACTAGTCATTACAAAGTGAAAGGGAAAATCATTAACCCTTATATACGTTAGTGTTTAAAGTACTCCAAGTGTTTTAATTTTCTTAATTCGAGTCTTTAATTTAAGTTATGTAAAAGTTCAAGTGTAGAGAGGAAATAAGCTCCCTTTAATGTATTATTTTGGATGCTAGAGTAAGAGTGTATAAAAAATAAATAAATAAATAAATAAATAAACAAGTAAATAAAAAAATAAAAAAAAATAAAAAATAAAAAATAAAATATTTGATTGAAAAAAATAGAAAAAGAAAAGTGAAAAAATATACGGGCTACCATCCGTTTCTTTTATTTATGTTTAAGTCGAAATAGTGTCTTGGAAAAAAAAACAAAAAGAGTTGTAGTTAGTTTAAGTTGAGTCGAGTCTTGGCTTAGCAACGCCTCATTATACATGTAATTAACCAAGCCAATTGACTTGCCACCAGTAAAATCCCTTTATCCTAACGTTACAACCCTTTTAAAAGACCTATTTGATAGTTTATCCTGAGTGCTTACGCCAAAGTGGTAGAGGTTTGATCCTTTCTCAGGCTTATGGTAATCTATGCGCTATTATAGGTAGTGAGTGTTATTTTTTTCCGTTTCCATATGTGATATATAACTTTATAACACCCGAGAGATGTGAGAATCCAAACACTTACTGTGAGGTGCTAGTGTATAATTCCCTTGCTTGTTTTGACTAAGGTGGAACAATTGTATGTTGTAATTACATTTAGGGATAAATAGTTAAATAGCCCAGTTGCCTAACGGTTAGGCATATTTAGCCCTTTTTTTGAAAATTCTTATATTAGCCCGGGCAACTTTTAAGGCTGGGCAACTTCAATCATAGAGAAACACGTGTCACGTATTTGTATTATGGGCAACTATATCTAGTTGGGCAACTGTAATAGGGAAACTAATTTTTTGGTCATTTTACACATTATACAATATTTTACCAATTGACTTTTCCTAGGATCGTATATGAAAAACAAAATTATACTAAGGAAAATAATCCTAAACTTTTAAAAAAACACTCTATCCTGTATCACCATTAACCCCTTATTCCCTCCATATCGATTCACTATTATTTCAATCTCCAATGTTCAATCTCCAGTATTATTTAACTTATTCAATCTGTTCCGGTTACTTTGCATGTTTCGTTGCTTCGCAGAATGAGTAACTGTTCATGAAACAGTGATCGTGCAAAATTAAGATTACCAACGATTGTTGATTTTATCATAAAAAATGTGGTATAACAGGTTATGTAAAGCGTATTACCAATGATTTAAATCGTTATTGATTATATGTTTATTGTGTTATTCTATTGCCCCGATTGACACCAAAAGTATTTGATGTCAAATAATTGAAATGTTATCGTTAGTCGTTATGGTGTATCAAAGGTTGCCATTATATTAGTCTGTGTCTTATATAGATGTTACTTGGATTGTACAATTTTTAGTTTTTTTATAGTTTGTTTGTCAATTTTTAACCGTTTATGTGGTTTATGATTTCATTTGTGTTTTGGATTGTATTGCATAAGCCCCGATTGTATCCACTTTAGTTGAGACTTGGTTCTTAATGTCTCATCACTCATAAGGCGGATTTATTTGTGTTTTTGGTTCTTAATGTCTCATCACTCATAAGGCCCGATTGTATCCACTTTAGTTGAGACTTGTTGATACGCCAGGCCTGAAAGAAATAAGTTCACAAGTACGTACTGATATATGCGTAGACAAAACAGTCTATTAAAATGGTCCAATACTAAGTGGTTGTACTTAGGTTCCAATTAGGCATTGAATGAATATTAAATATGCATTTTTATGTATCAGCTGAACTCTTGGTGATAGTGTTTATGGCGCCTGTATACGTGTCTGCATACTAAATTTTTTATATATTGGCGGTTCTGAGTAAGCTTATGTTTTTGTTTTAGGACTATGAAGCGAAACTAATCATTAGGAGCAAACTCAACTACTTTTGGTTAATAAATCAGAAATTAGATGCAAAGCGACAGAACTTGTTTAGGAGTACTTGCTTTGGACAATGGCTTGATCTGTTATACTTTGAACATGAAACACACCTAATAGACTACATGGTACGGAAACAACAGCGAGTGGACGACTCTCATTATGATATGCCCTTCATCTATTACCTAGATGGACATACACTGCATTTTGGTCGTACTGAGTTTTGTCTAATGACTGGCTTGCATTTTGGAAGTGTCAGCTTTGAAGTATACACGTATGGTGATCTCAAATTCCATGATAGGGTGTTTACTGACAAGCAAGGGTTATTTGTAACCAACTTAGACCTCATTGGTGTCATCGAGGATGAAGAGCGGTTTTGGAAGCTATCTGATGAAGACGCAATACGGCTATCTCTTTTGTTAGTCCTAGAGATTATCTTTATGGGTCGGTTGTTGACATGTCAAGTTGATGACACATTGATGAGGTTGGTTGAAAATCTAGAAGCTTGGAATGCATTTCCGTGGGGTGAACATATTTGGACTCATTTATATGACCAACTACATAATGTAATGGATAAGCACATGGATAAACACCTTTTAGGATTGAAGAAAAACCCAACCTATGTTCCAACGTATACTTTGTCTGGATTTGTATTTGCTTTCCAGGTTTGAAATTATTTTTATCGATGAAATTTTTCATCTCGACATGTTGAAGGCTTGCTAAATTGATATGTTTGTGTTTTACAATTTATTTAGATTTGGATACTTGAGTCTTTTGAGAGCTGTGAACGTTGGTGGACAAAAAAGCCAAATGTGATTCCTAGAGCGATAGCCTGGTCTAGGAAGTCGATATTCAAAAGAAGTGACCGTTCCACCCTGTTTGCAAAGGTTTATCTTTTTATAATTAATATTTTTTTTTACCATACAGCAGTCAAATACCTTTAAGGTTACATACGTTATTTGTCCCCATTTATTTGTAGGATTCGACTACACGTTTGGATCTCAGACCGAATACAACTGAGTATGAGTCTTCATGGTGGATAGATAGCCAAGTTTTTTTTTTTGCAAAACTACGTTCCCAGGGCTGCAGCCACATCCAAGTACACCCTCGTCGATGCTTATCTGAACAGGTTGGCAAAGGGACGCAAACGTGTCGCTGAGTCGTTGAAAGTAAATTCCACTCAACATAGGCCTAGTAATAGTTCGACAACGAAGAGGCTTAAGGATCGTGTCATGGCTGAGCTGAATGGCGAAGTATTGAAACTTGAGATTATTATTGAGGTTACCTTTTATTCACCATCATATATCAACAGTATGCAGTCTGTAGTTGATGTAATATACTAGTAAAAAAAACTTCTTCCCCATCTTACAGGTTATTGCTCGTGACAGAGCTGGCGGACTACAGGTACCTGTTTTTTACAACAACTGAGTATATACTTTCAATCTACTTTTTAATGTTGTACAAATATAATTATCCCTAACACTTTGGGTTCATATTGGTGGGAAGAAAAGTTTGTACTGTTCCGTTTATTTGGTACTGGTAGGCTAAAACTTAGTACTGGTCGGTTACGCTTGGTACTGGTAGGCTAAAACTTAGTACTGGTCGGTTACGTTTGGTACTCTTTGGGACTAAATTGGGTAATACGTTATCTTTGTTTACACAAACATATCTTCAACAGAAACATAACCTTTATTCACTTGATTAAATGAAAACCCTAAGTTAAATCTATATCATCTCAATTGGGTTTACCAAGCACACATGATATTCTAAACGATGATAACCCAGAATCCTAATCAAATTTTTATCAATCCTAATGGAGATTTTCGGATATTCTAAGGCACACAACATGGTTGCTTACTTACAGAAAGCAGAGGGAAGTCAAGAGTTTCACCAGATAGGTGATTACAATTTTTTTACAACAACTGAGTATATACTTTCAATACACTTTTTAATGTTGTACAAATATAATTATTTCACAGGAGAAACTTGATATTCAAGCACATTTTCCAAACACGAGGCCTGAATTTTGTGAATCACTTAACAAAATATACCGCAAATGATTACATTGCCTGATTGTGATGAAGAACTTGCTCAGTAGAATACGTTATTTGCAACGCATTTGTCAACCGTCATGTTATTTGCGCGGCATATACAAACCGCAATATTTAATCCGAAAAATCCTGTTTCAGGAGTATCTTATTCAAGAGGAATTGAGTTTGGCGTTAGCAGAGGAAGAGAGGTTGCAGATACAACAAGATAAGATGATGGCAGAAGACAACCTAAAAAGACAAGAAGAGGCTAAGAGGTTACAATTGGAAGAAGAAAACATGTTGAAGATGGAGGAGGAGAAGAAGCAAAAAAGAAAAGAGTTTTTACAATCATACCACTATCAAAGATATTTGGCTAGTGTACATCTGAGCAAGAGACGACATTATTTGCAACCTGTTTCGGAACCAAACAATGCTAAACAGGTTTGGCAGAGAATAAAAAACCATGGTCCTAACGTTACTCACCCAACTATTGCTGAATTGCTTACAAGAGTTCAACCTTGGGTTGAGGTATTGGCATGAACAAAATTTAGTTGACATTTTCTTTTGTTACCTCTTTGACCTTGTATCTTATAAAGTCATTAACATTTGTAGGATCTATCGCGATGGTTCCATAGTATGGAAAATGTCTGGCTTACCGATGAAATAGAAATATTCCTGGGTCAACCGTCATACACTCAGGCGTGTACATTTCCATGGTCCGCTGACTACACCGTTGACCAAAATTTCTGGCTACGCTTAGTTTGCTTAGACCCATCTAGAAAATATTGGCTAACTGAGCAGGTGAGCATACAATTCATATTCTAACTCATGTGTTATGTATAAAATTTTCCTCTCACCCTTTCTCAAAATTTGTAGCACATAGACTTGTGGGTTGACTACATGTGGCATGTGAGACCTAATAATGCAAACTGGGCGATGGTTAGTTGTTACTTTTTCCAGATTCTTCGTCAAAACGGCACACCATCGTTTTATGCAGATGGCCAGAGGTATCCCTGTGCATGGAGCGATGTTGATAAGGTAATATGTTTACCTCTTTACGCTTAAATACAAGGTTTATTATTCCTAAATACCAAATTGGTCACTTTATACTTCACTAATTTCATTTGGTTGGTTTGAGATGTACTGGTTATTCAGGAATACCGCTGAAGCATTAGTTATATATTGTTTATATGTTGTTCTCCCTCAAACCAATGCCGGTTAAACAGTAACACTTTAAAATTTTCCAATATGACTAGCCAGATTTAGTTTTGTAGGAATTATAATAAACCATATTATAAGCATGTAATTTTTGGACATACTTTTCCCGCCTAATGTATGTCCAATTTGTTTATACTCAAGGTTTATATTCCGATCAATGAAACGGACAAACACTGGTGTCTTGTCCATTTTCATATACCATCTAGCGTGGTAACATTCTATGATAACGGCGACACATATGACTACGACAACCGTGGTTGGTATATCCTTGTTAGGAAGTGCTTACAGGTACGTTGTTTGTATACACAAATCAGGTGATTAACCTTTTTATTTTCCACAACCGTGTACCAGTGTGCAACATATGCTTTTAAGTATACATTTGTAGTTAAACACATACAGCATAACAAATACTCATAGCTAATCAACCACATAAAAGGGAAGTATACGACTCACCCATATGATAACATAATACAGTAACCAACTATTATTTTTAGTTAGTCAGTCGGCATACAAATTGTTTACACATAGTATGGTTGCTGTTTCTGTATCCAAGTTTCGGTGTTGCCCAACATTGTTTTTTATTCTTATGTTGTAAATTTGTTGCAAGTTAATATAATACATTCAGCTTGTCCAAAAAAAAAAATGCTCGTATTAGTTGCCCTATAGTTGGATATGTTGCCCAAGAAATCATATAATAGTTGCACCACTTTCTATGTCCAGATATGGTAAAGGTCAACTTGCCCTGCCACAATCATTTCCCAACTTGTACTCCTTATTAAAAATGTTAGGCTTAATGTGATGCCTAATAACTTAACAAGACATTGCTTTTACAACTTGACTTTCCTCATTAATACAATATGGCTTACTTCTACTATAAGAGTCATTATTATTATTTTTTTGTTTATCTGTTTTTATTTTTATTTTTATTTTTTTGCATATTAAAATGATATATCTTAGACCCAACTGTATCCTTTTATTAACTAAATGGGTTACATTAGATATATTTGGGCATGTAAATCCTACTTAGAGCCATTTATTCTATAAACTTACATCGTAAATGCCCAAGCGGAATAAAACTTACAAACATTTGTTGAAACAATTACAAGATACACATAATATTTTGAAAATAACAAAATGTCCCTGATATATACAAATAAACCATGGACTGTAGTAGTACAATTAAATAAAAAACATAAACATTATTTTATTAACTTTTTAAGTACACACAACTTTTTATACCATTGGGGCAATATTTCAAATAAGCTGCCCAGCTAACTTTACTAGTTGCCCAAAGTATTTAACAAGTGTTTGTGGATTAGTGGACAGGATACGACAGTCTCTGGCTCAAATTATTTCACAAATCTCATCCTCATTAATAGTATTTGGCTTACTAGCCACACAAAAACTTGACAAGATACACATGGACTGTAGTAGTACATCCAAGTAAAAACATAATCTTTATTTTATTAACTTTGTAAGTACACACATTTTTTTTTTTTGTTTTGCATTTGGGCAATATTTCAACTTAGTTTCCCAGCAAACATAACTAGTTGCCCAAACTATTTAACAAGTTGCCCATCATTTTTTTAAGTTGTGTTGTCAATTAGTGGACAGGATATGACATGTTTCTGCCACAAAATTATTTCACGTCTCTAATCCCCATTAATATTATTTGGCTTACTTGCCACACAAAAACTTGACAAGACCCCACTGTTCACCAATTGACTATACAAGTTTATTCACTTTGACTTCATTCAAATCTAAAGGTCATCTCGCTCTATATATAAATGTTCCATATACTACTACAATTTCATACAAGTCACATTTATGCACACACAAGCATTCACTTGCCATATCTATGGATCAACAAAACCTTTTGAAAGATCTACTAACCTCAATGTTTAAACTAAACATTGAGAGTGACTTTAAGCTGATAAAGTCACTACATGTGGAGGTGGTAGACCTTGCCCGCCGTTGCAAGGAAAGGGGCGAGCAGATCAAACAGCTCCAGACTGTTGTTGGGTCAACTCTCACTACGCATGCTTTAGAGTTGCTGGTTGAGATTCAAGATGAGGAGCTGGAAAAGAATAGGACTCTGATGCGATGCATCAGTGAAACTCAAATAAAAGTCCTCAAAATAATCTCATTTCTTGCAAAAATGAAGAAGATCCACTTAACCACAATACCTGGCCTGCTATGTGCTTGCTCTTAAATTCTGTCACTATTGTCTTTTGTGTTTTGTGTTTTCATCTATGTACCTCTTGTGTTCGATGTACTTGTTTTTAATATTATAATGAAAGCAAGCAAGTTTATGTTATACTTTGTTTTTTAACTACTTTACTATAGTGTTACAACAATTGATATGAATAAATGAAACCATGTAGATCATGAATTGCGTCACAAATATCCTGAACAAACTATCTGGAAAAAAAATACAAAACATGCAAAAAAAATCAACTGTTTATGGCAAACATTGCTAGTAAATGGTTAATCTTTAGCATCAATATTTACAAAATATCCCATAAGATTGCCCCTTTATGTATAATAACATTTTATACTAATATAGGATCGACTTCCACTAGTTCTACACCGTGCCCAAGTTTTCGAGAAGAAAGGAATGGATTCGTCTCAATATAACATTACGTTTAGGCTCGAGGACAAAGTTCCAAAACAAGCTGGTATATTTGGTGATTCTGGTGTATGGGTGTGTATATTTCTATATCGTTTGTCACATGGCATATCTTTACATGTTGATGACCCCGTTGACGTTGCCATAGCGTATCGTGAAAAGATGGTCTGGTTTTATTACAATCACAGATATTACCCTCTGTAACTGATTGTTTTTTTTACTTCATCTTATGTCTCCTTGTATTCTAAACTTTTTCTTATGAATATTATTTACCATGTCATATTAGTTTACAACATTATATTATAAATCATTGTAATCATACACATAACTCTGGATTCATACAACAATAAAAAAAAATTAAGAAAAAATTTACACTTCAAGTTACTAATACATACAACCCGCAATACCTATACAATAGTAATTGAATACAAACTTATTAACTATTTGTAACTTGACCCTATTAAACCAAAATGTCTCCCATTTGTTAGTTACAATAAAGTAATAGAATATAGTCTATAATAGGAAATCCTATACACATACATTAGTACTTGTTTTATCATCATGGCCTACTCTCATCCATCTCTTCCAAAGAAAGTTCCTGCAAACCCCCTAGATGAATCGGATGACATCAAACAAAGGTATGCATTTCTTTACTTTATAGAGTAAAATGCTTATTTGGTTGCTTCATTTTTTGGTTTCAAAATACGTTTTTGTTTCTTGTGGACAGGTCCCTCCTCAAATATGATAAGGGATATGTTCTGTTTGATAGTCACTATGATGGTTGTTTCATCACTTTTCCCAGTTTAAAGTATGAAAATGGCAAAATAATGACAGTGCATGTATGTAAGTCCAAGAGGATGAACTATGAGGCCCTGCTTGACATGTTAAGAGATAAACTTGTACAAGATATTCGACAAGTGTATTTTTATTCTCCAAGAGTTTCTATACAAAAAGGCTTGACTTTAGTTGAAGGTGACAATGATATGGGAAAGATGTTTGATATGGTGGCTTCACTAAGTTTAATTGATTTGTATGTTTCCCATATACCTCAAAACCTTTCACAGTTCTATTATAGCAATATGACTTTTGATGCTGCTGATGTCAAAATAAAAGCAAATCTAGCAAAACATGATAATGCTTTGCAAATTGCTATGTCAAACTCGCGTCCTGCTCTTATTGCATGGGAGAACCAAGCACTTTCAACCCCTCCTCTAAGAACACCTCCTTCCCCTCCTCGAACCAAAGGAAGACAATTTCAATGTAAGAATCTTTTCAAAGAATTTTTGCATTCTGATTATATTGATGATGATTTTTATTTTTTGGATAAAGATTACATGCCTGGTGTCCCTGGAATTGATGTTCCAGCGATGGATGTTGGTTGGTCTTCGTCGTCTCCGTGTGAGTGGGTAAATGATGTATGCAGCAATCATTGTTCGAAATTGCCAAGTGTTGTTAACGACTGTTTTGCAAGTGAGGTTGATTTGGATGAAGGTGGATCTCAAGTCCTTCAACATGAAGGGATTAGTCTGCATCATACGACTTGTCGACGTGTTTCAAAGAAGAAGACATTCAGGAATTTCTATTTTGGCTCGCGAACTTCACCTTTGAGAAGGCGAAAGATGGCGAGATATTTTGGATTTCTACACAACCAGCGGGTCGTTGGAGGTCTTACAAAAACATGTAAATGGTTCCTAAGGGACGGTAGGTTGCATTCTAGGGTTGTTGTAAAGTACTTGCAACCTCGCTTCTGAGTTCAAAAACCTTTTGTTTGGCAAGCTTCTAACTAAATTGTATGCACTGATCTAGTCTTTAGGGATACATCTTTCTCTTTTTTGTTGAACATCTGTTTAATTTTTTTGCTACTTATTATCAATGCTAATAAAATGTTCAAAAAAAAAAAGAGTACAACCAAAAAAGTCTATGTATCATTTGTTAAGTTCAGTTGCTATGTAAATGTATTGGGTTTTATGTTTGGTATGTGTTCATACTAATGTTAGTGGTTTGTATTCAACTTAAAATGCAGTTCATTGTGAATTGTTTGTATTTATTTTTTTTTTATCTTAACCACACTTAGTTTTTGGACCACATAATAGTGAGTTTTTGGATCAAAACAATTGTTACTCTTTATAGGGCAACCAATAGTTTTGGCGGGTGTTTTTCTATGTTTTTGCCGCCCAATTTGTACACATCCCCAAAAAATAGATGCCCAAATCTTATGACCCCTCCACCTGTACACGCAGCAGAGTCAGACCAGTACTACCAAACGTACCTGATTAGAAATAACAATACAAAAAATGTCAGGATCTAAAAACCGGGATTCTACTCATTTTAATCGGATTAAGCTTGAAGACGAATATGCTTACGCGTTAGATGACGAACCGATATTCGAAGATATTGTCAATCATTTTAGGGGTGAAATTATCGATTGTTAGAAATGAAGCTGAACGATATTTTCATGAATTGGAGTAGACAACTAGAATGCATAAAGTGCAGGGACTACTAATGTAATATTGTAAAAGTTGTCTTATGTAAGGCCTATAAATACCCCTCAAGGCTTCACTTGAGGGGTGTGGGTGTGCAACATCATTTATCATAATAAAAGTATCTTTGTTTCACCTCACCTTCTCTCTACTTTCTCTCTCTAGAATAATGGTGTATTTCGATCAACCTCGTCCTCCGAAAGGTGTTTCTTGGTCATAACAAGTGGCATCAAAGCTAACCGGGGGCGAATCGTGGTGTTTTTGGGTGAAAAAAGCGAATCTGGGTACTGTTCATCGCCATTTTAGCGAGTTAGACAGTTTTTTTATCGAGTTAGCATCGTATATTGGCGAGTTAGGATTTTGGCGAGTTAGGATTTTGGCGAGTTAGGATATTGGCGAGTTAGGATTTTGGCGAGTTAGGAATTGTTTTGCGAGTTAGGAATTGTTTTGCGAGTTAGAAAGTTTTGGCGAGTTAGCCAGTTAGCGAGTTAGCTAACAACCCTTATCGTTTATCGAGTAAGGTTTTTCATGTTTGCTACTTAGACGAAACTCTGCTGAAATTTCTCTAGGTTATCGAGTTAGAAGTTGCTTACCGAGTTACATGAAGCTATCGAGTTAGCTGAACAGTAAGAAGGAATGTTTGCGAGTTAGGGAAAGTTGTTTTTATCGAGTTAGATATTCAGGTTACCGAGTTTGAAAGGTTACCGGTTTGAGTAAAATTTATTTTTTACTGGAGACTAAACGTTCAATTTTTACGCGAAATTCAAATTTTGATATAACATTGAAAATTTTGGCCCGAAATTCAAAGTTTTGGCCAAAATTCAATTTTTTTCGGTGAAATCTTGCGTAAAAATTTTTAATACTCAAATTTTTCTGGTAACCTTAGCATTGTATTTCTTAGTGATTTCCAAATTATGGGCGAGAAAATTTTCCAATTCTATTTTTGGAGGGAAAATCCGAAATCACTACGAATCAACCAGATTGAATTTCATGCTTCACCAAAAACACACCACGAATTGCTTAAAAGATCCTGATCAAGATTCACCAAAGATCAATGGCTAAATTTTGAACGTTATCAAAGGTGACTACGGGGATAATTTGTTTATTACTTATTTGAGCTTGAAGTGATCTTTCACGGGTTCGTGCACTTAGCATCTCAAAGTCTAGGGGTTGGTTGGATGAAGACTTTTGAAGATCCTTGTTTGAGCATTCATGGGATAGTGATTAAGACTTGGACATCTAGCTATGTGTGAGATCTGTAAACGCATAAGTTGGTTCTTAATGCTCACAATAGCTATCACTTTAAGGAGTTACGTTGTAGTGCTCAGTGTCACACAAGGTTGTGGATTGTTCAAGAGACGGATATACAATAAAGGATGGATGGTTGGGTATATGCCACTACCTATATTGTAAGGAGTAACGTTGTTGTGCTCAATATAGGTTCTTAATCAGGATAGTACAAGCGTAAGTCACAAGTCTGGAGAATTTTACTTCACACTCAAGTTTGTCATATCGGGTTGTCTCCACACGTGGTCACTTACTATTAGCCAATGGAAGTGAAAAGAGGTTGATCTGAGATGAATTGTAGAGAGAATAGTTATTGCCATTTCACTCATGGGGTATTGATTTGTATGTTGCTTCCAGTTGATATGTTTATGTACACATATTTATGATGATTCCGAGAGATCGTCATCATCCAGGAGGGAGAAATGTGTACATCGGGGCTTTTATTGAAGAACTGAAAGCATTCTAAGTGAGTTGAAGATGACGATATGATGCTCCCCAAACAAACCTGTGAAGAAGTTACATATTATCAGTCTAAGATTCATTTTCAGCTGTGCATGAGACTGAAGATTATATGGGCAGAATTCAAAGATACTTCTTCAACAAGCATCAAGGTTATATCAAACGGGTTGTGAAGAAGTTACATATTATCAGTCTAAGATTCATTTTCCACTGTGCATGAGACTGAAGATTATATGGGCAGAATTCAAAGATACTTCTTCAACAAGCATCAAGGTTATATCAAACGGGTTGTCCATTTGGGAGGGAGCATGTAAAACAAAATGGTTTACTAATTGGGAGGGAGTAATAACCCAATTAGATTAGCAAGTGATTCGTCTACAAGTAAACAAAGATTGCTGGGGATATTTATGAAGAAAAGAGCTATGAAGTCTTCCTCAGCATTGCTGCGCTTACTTTGATTGTTTTATTTTACTTGTTAGGAATCACTGTAACCAATTCACGTATATCTCCAGCTGGAGGGAGATTGTTAGAAATAAAGCTGAGCGATATTTACGTGAATTGGAGTAGACAACTAGAATGCATAAAGTGCAGGGACTACTAATGTAATATTGTAAAAGTTGTCTTATGTAAGGCCTATAAATACCCCTCAAGGCTTCACTTGAGGGGTGTGGGTGTGCAACATCATTTATCATAATAAAAGTATCTATGTTTCACCTCACCTTCTCTCTACTTTCTCTCTCTAGAATAATGGTGTATTTCAATCAACCTCGTCCTCCGGAAGGTGTTTCTTGGTCATAACATCGATGAATATGGATCGTATAGGAAGGTTTGCCCATGGCAGAGAGGTGTTATACTCAAATGGTTGCGTATGCAGAGTTTTTACAATCCCCCTTTGCCGAATCAACCGTTTGAGTGTGGTGGTATGTTAAGATTATTTGTTGTCATTAAAAAAAATTAAAATAAATAAATTTGATATAAGAATTAAATTATTTGTGATGTGTTTTTACCTATATACTTGTTTGGCCATATACTTATTTGCATCAATTGATTTGTTTCAAGATGACAATTTCAATATCTTGGGTGGTGTTGATGGCAAAGATACATTGTTAACTAACTTTGATGAACTGGACAAGAGGATTTCAAATGTTGAAGATGTGTTTGCATATCTGCAGTCCCAAACTAAAGTTGTACCAGGCACTAGCAAACACGAAAGCTGTAGCAACAGCAAGAAGAAACTGTAACTTTTAGATGGTCATGCATAATAATGCTTAGTAATTCTAATTTTAAAATGTAGAATTCTAGATAGTGTAAACATATTGTTAACTTGTAAAATTACATTGTACTTCATACAATGTGATTAATATGGTTAGCAGTCTTGGAAAATTGAGTGACCATTTATACGTGTATGACTAGACAAGAGAGGTGCTTACGCATAACTAATTGACATTGCATCAACATACATCCACAACCAACGGCCAATTGATACAGAAACAAATTTATTTGAAACACTAGTTTTGCAAAAGGGACAAACTTACAACTGAAAGCAACTTAAGCAAGTATCACTAACCCATGGCACTACATTACTTGCCTATTAACATCCCAAACCCAACACAAACAACTGCAAATGATCCTAACAAAATGAAAACCAACCGCTCATACAACTTAAACTTTGACTTCATATCATTCAGATCTTCTTCCATGATTGACTTGTCCAAAGCAATAGCATCAATCACCTGCTGATAGTTGATAGTATTGTTCCTTTGTTTCTCCTTTTGTAACAATCCAAACAACAATTCTAGATGGTATTCACTTGGGAGATCATCATCTAAAAACTCATACACTTGACAAACTACACATTTTACAAATCTTTTACCCGGATTTGTCCTTGTAGTTACAGTCAAAACTATGAGTCGAACACCACAGTGACAAGAGTATTCGGTTTTGCCATCAATTACCCGTCGTATCGCTCTATTTCGGTTATTCATATATTAGAGTTTCAAGGTTTGGTACAATTGGGGAAATTTGGTAAAGCTGTATGTAATTGGGTATATGTATATAAAAGAACAAACACAGTTTGCACGTGCTAGGTATTTTTACTTTATCTATCCACTTTTGGCAAAAAAAAAATATACACTTGCATAGTCTTTCTTTATTACTACTTAAAGGGCCAAAAGTGACTTTTTTGAAAACATCTTGTATCCCCACAGTCGCACACCACATATATGCTACTTGTTCCAAACTACCATATCCCCAAATTAGGTGAAACCCTAAGTCACTGTCACTCCAAGAATCCAAGATAAAACAAAAACAAATTGCTGTCCTTATCATATTTAATTCACATAAACTAGGTTTGTTGTACTTTCCCATAACTAAATTATTCCCTTTTCTAAGAATTATGAAATGAAATAGCTTAGGAAAGCTATGTGATTGATTACGTGAATTTAGATGAGAAAGAAACACATAAAAACCTAAACACGTACGTTTAAATTGAAAACGGATACTGACGTACGCGATAAAAAGTAAATCTGAAGAAATAAAAAGGCTACAGGTATGAAATTGATATTTTTACAATCCTAATAAATAAAGAAAATTTTTAGAAAAAGAAAAATATTTTTTACACCTTTTAATTAATTATTATTAATTAATTACTATTTTCTAATTACTTTTTAATTATCTAAATTAACCTAAATTATAACTAATTACAAAATTACACTAGAAAAATGAAAATCATATTTGGAAAAATCTAAAATAACTTAAAACTAATTTTAAAATTAAATTTGTATTTTTTTGACTTTTAAATTAATTATTATTAATTATTAACAAATTATTAATTAATAAAAACTAATTTAAATTATGAAAAGTACTAAATGATAAGGGAAAAATCTGAAAAAATTACTAAAAATACTTTAAGATACTAGGAACCTAAGAAAAATATAAAAATGAAAATTGCTTATAAATAAGTTGAAAAATAAGCCAAGGGGCTTAAATAGAAGCTATCACTTCTTGTAAATTTGTCTTTTTTTGGATTTTTCTTTTCTAAAACTATTTATACACTGATTAGTAACAACTTTTGTGAAGACACTTTTTATGGAAACCAAAAATAAGCAGAATGAAGAGCTTATGAGATAGGCAGATAAGCTTTTAAGCTTATTAGGATTTTGTATTGCTTGAATAAGCTTGTAAAAAGCCAAACAGTAAAAACAAAAGGTGAAATAAGCTACAACTAAGTTAAGTACACTTGAAATAAGCAGAAACAAGCAAGTAGATGCACTGAATAAGCCAATAAGCTGAATAAGCAAATCCAATTACCAAACAGATCACACAGGCCAAAATGGCCAAGTAGCAGGCCAATGTGGGGTCCACTAGGAGGGTCAGGAGTCCAAAATTAAACTTGGACCTTCAAGGTGGACTGGAGGACCACTAAATAAGCCAATAAGCACTCACTAGGGTTCACTAATAAGCCCTAGATAAGCCCTAGAAATAGGCTCAAAAACCTGAGGTCACAAAAAACTTGGTGAACCAGGCCAATAACAGGCCTTGATTTGGTGGGTCAATTGAGGTCTCAAGTTCAAAATGAGTGCTGATTTGGAAAATTGGCTTATTGGAGTTACCAATAAGCCAGTAACTACAAGGTGGGTCCCACTATGTAGCAAGATACATGCCTGAAAACTTGGGTCTAAACACTGATTGACTCAGTATATGATGTGAGGTCAGGGTGCAAAGGTGGACCAAATAAGCTAAGGGCAAATAAGCTACAGCCCAAAATAAGCTAAGTTATGAGCAAAACTACTGGTAAGCTACTCAAAAGCCAAACGGTTAGCTGTGGGGTCCACTGGTTAAGCCAGAGGCGGCACAAGAAATTGGGTCAGATCCCTTGGTGCAGGGGAGCTTATGCACCCTGCAGCCCACTTTCAGCCCTTGCAACAGCCATATAAAAATTTCCAAAAATAAAACAACTGCTGATTCCTGTAGTTCAAGTGGTAAACTTTTACCACAAAAAATTTCAAAGGCTGATTCTTAACACAAAAATCTAGAAAATTCCTACAAAAAGTGAGTTTTTCTTGACAATGAACTTTTGACTTTTTTGAATTGTGATGAAAGTTTGACCTAGGTGAAATTTGTCCTAATTTATGAACTGAATATGAGTTAATTAGCTATAATAAGAATATGTTATGCTAAAACACATACTTGTGAGTTGATATGAGGCTTATATTACTCTAATTCCTTCACAGTCAACCCCTAGGAGTGATTCAAAGTTGATTTTGACTATGAAAGCCTACAATCACCTAAAACTTTGTTGCTTTGGACTATCTAGGTACTGAGTATGTTAGTTGAACAGGTTTTGGCCAAAGAAGCTTACACTTACTCAGCAAAACAGATAAAACCAAACACCCCATTAAATCTGTTATCTAAATGAAACTTGAATAAGCCAGAACAAAAGCTTAATGTATTCACTGAACTATATCTAATAAGCAATAATAACCCAAAATAAACTCAGAAAAGCCACAAATAAGCACAAGGAACAATTAACACAGGTTATGCAATATTACACTTTAGAAATTCAAATTCTTGGAAACAAAGAAGCTTTTAAACCTGGCCTAGCTTTTACTAGGGCCCCTTGAGCAGCAACAAGCTCCTAGCTTATCAAAGATATGCTAGGTAAGAGTCCTTCTTGCCAATCCATTTAGACAACTTCCATGCTTTCCACTGTTAAATGTCAAGGTACCCTGCATATGTATCTTAAAGCTGATTTTGTGATTCGTTTTGCTTTCTTTTTATTATTTGAGATACTGAGTGACTTATAATAGCTTATTGAGAACTTATGTTTATTAAAAAGCTTTTGAAGGGAACTTGGAAAAATTACTTAAAAAAATTAAATTACACAAAGTTGGACCAAAAGAAACTTTCATTAAATGAAAAAGATTACAATATGAAAAACTAAGTACTAATAATAAACTAGGTTACAAAGTTACATGCCTCGTATGGATTCTACCACTATCTACTTATAGTACGATATGAAATAAGACATCCCAAGCTTCCACATGGCTTCCTGTTGAAAATTGAGAGTTCCTAAGGCTTCTTTGTTGACCCAAGACCAAATCCGAGCCATTAATTTGTGATTTGATTCATCCTAGCCCTTGATTGAGGTTTTGGCTCCAAAATAGTACACTTGCAATTTGGCAAGTGTTAGTGGAACTGGTGAGCATTAATTGAGGAGGGGGGGGTTGGTTTGGCAGGTGAGGAGTAATAAATGAAGGGGTTGGTAGTGTTGGTGAAAAAGGTGGGAGTAGGGGGGGACAGAATTGCAGGTTTTGGGGGGAAGAAGGTGGGTGAGGTGGAGGTTTGACCTGAGCATTGACCGTGGTATAATATTAAACGGGATGGTTGGGTTTTGGGCTTAGGAGGTTGGGCCTGGGGTGATGTTGGATCAGGATTGAGTTAGATTTGGATTTTTGGTTTAGGATATTAAAGGGTCCATTTGGTTTATTAAATATCACAAGGACCAAATGTGTAAATCCTGAAAAGTGAATGGACTGAATTTGTAATATTCCCATAGTGTTCCAAAGGATCAATCATGCCAAGTTTATAATTCCAAGGACCAAAATTAACTTTTCCATTTTTTTTAAATTCCCAGGGACCTTTTCTGCCAAATATGAAACTTGAGGGACCAAAGATGTAAACTTTTGAAACTTTATACCCAAAGATCATTTTTGATAATATTTGACTTTCAAAAGACTTGGGTTGACTTATCTTTCAAAATAAATGCCTAGGGACTAATTTTGACAAGTTTTGAAACTTGGGAGACTAAAACTGCCAATTGTGCAAACTATGTTCATTTTTCATCTGTTTTTACTCATTTTGCATCTAAAACATATAAAACACAATCTCTGAGATATTTTCGGTATTTTGATGCATTTTTTAGTGTTTTTAAATGTTTTGCAGCTCAGATTTGACCAAAAATGATGAGTGTTTGAGCACTCATCAATCCCCCACACTAAACTATTGCTAGTCCCTGCTAATCTTTTATGAAAACTTAATGGATTTGAATCTCTTTACCAAAAGCCATTACTTCTGGAGTAGCCAAGTGTTTCAGTTCAAGTAAGAACTATGGTACACTGATAACCATATGATTTTTAGCAAACCATAAGCTGTCAACGGTTTTGATTTGTCTTTACCAGAAGCCGTTTGCTTCTGGACTAGCCAACTCTTTGATGGAATACAGTCATCATCTGGGTGAGTTGATTACCAATTATGGTTTTCCACTTCCTTTACCACATGCCATAACCTTGCGGGCTAGTCAACTCTTTTACTTTTTAGGATATGGTGAGTTGAATACCATATAATTTTCGGCAAATTGTCAGCCATCAACGGATTTGAGATATCTTTACCAAGATCCGTTTGCTCCTGGATTAGCCAGTCCTTTTGTTAGACATGGTGGAATAATAACCTTTTATTGTGTTAGTGCCAAAAACTTCCACCAAGTAATTTTTTTTTTTTAATTTTGGGCAAAACGGGGGTATTAGGGCACTAACGGGTACAAAACATGTGACAAATACGATAGAATTCCCCCCCCCCCCCACACTTAGAATTGAATATTGCCCTCAATATTCAAAGTACCGGCTATTATGCCGACACTTAGAACGTAAAAAGGTGATACGAATAGCCAAGTGTGAAACGGAAATCAACTTTTTTTTTGAAACTTATGTACAACAACATGGGCAACACCCCCACACTTAGGTGTTAGAAAAGAGAAAGAAGTCAGAGATATGGGTGAAAACCCATGTTGAGCTACTGTTTTTGTTCACCGAGCTGCTAGCTTGACTTGATCCCTGAATTCATTTGTCCTTGGGGAAAGTTTGAAGATCTGGGACAACCATGGATGGTATGTCCTCTCCAAAGTAATGCTTTAAACGATGCCCATTCACTTTGAAATTTGGACCGTCATTTTGAGATAACTCGACAGTGCCATATGGATAAACTTTGGCAATAGTGAATGGTCCAGTCCAGCGGGTTTTAAGCTTTCCAGAGAAAATCTTTAACCGTGAGTTGAAAAGAAGGACTCGATCACCAACGTTAAAAACGCGGTTCTTGATTTTTGAGTCAAGAATCTTCTTTGTCTTCTCCTTATAGATTAAAGAGTTCTCGTAAGCTTGATCGCGCAACTCATTTTGATTCATTCAGCTGAACTTTTGAGCACCCGCTATTTGGAGGTCAAAGTTTGCATGCTTGAGGGCCCAGTAGGCTTTGTGCTCAAGCTCGATCGGTAGATGGCACGCTTTTCCGTACACAAGCTTGTAAGGCGTACACCCAATGGGTGTTTTGTATGCAGTACGAAAAGCCCAGAGTGCATCATCTAATTTGTCCGACCAAGATGCACGATTTTCACCTACGGTCCTTTCCAAGATTATTTTAATTCCTCGATTGAAAACTTCTACTTGTCCACTTGTTTGAGGGTGGTACGCAGTAGAAAGACGTTGAGTTACACCATATTTTTGCGGGTTATTACACACAGAGGTTACTAATGTTTCCAAAAAATTTGCTTTAAGTTACTATAGTTTTTTTTGGTTCAAAAAGGTTGTTCATGTAAACGGGTTCGTTTAATTAGGTTACTCATGTAAATGTGTTCGTTTAATTAGGTTACTCCCAAAGTTTGCTACCGGGGGTAACAGGTTTTCACTATCTTTAATTTACATTTTTGGTCCCTGTGGCATGGCGGGTATAACGAATTTAGTCCTTAGGAAGTCATTAATGTTTTCAAAGTTAGTACATTCGTTATACAGCCCAAGCTAGCTGGCTAACCATATACAACATTCTAAAACTTGACTACATGTGGTTATATTCAAGATATATCATAACATGTGGTTTATAACCTACAAAGAACAAGCATGAAAATGTAAACAAATCACACATACAATCACTAAGCCATGAAAACAAAGCTGTGTATACCATTATGCCCATCACTAATTGTGATACCAACAAATTTCTTGGAAGATTCAGTGTGAAAAGAGATTTTGTCTCCTTCACGAACATGGCATATCCAAAGCATCCCGTTCCAACATAAAGAGTGGTACTTATGGCAAATCTTCATTATTTTTCCAATAACATGTAATTAGAAGTTAAAAGTTAACCCATCAGCTAAAAACACAATAGTAATTTGAATTTTTTTGAATAACTTGTTAATCTACAAAAAAAATAAAAAATAAAAACTTACATGATTATTAAAATCCTCTGATACTTTCTTCGGTTTCGGACACGTGAATACACTAAAGGCAAAACAGAGTGACCATATAAACAGAATGAGAAAAATCCAATTGATAAGTGTGAGGTGGAACTGTGGAATAATGATGTCTCTTTTACTTGGAATCCAACATCTAAAGCACCATGAAATACTAAGGGCCCGTTTGGTACGAGGTTTTTTGTGGGGTTGGACTCAAAGGTGGCTCAAATATTTTGTTTGGTATGAATTATGGGGTTTAAACTTAGGCTTCAAACCCTCCAACATTACCATCCACAAAAGTCACCTCACTACCCTACTTTTCTACAACTTTCATTTTTTGTGGGCCCAACTAACACACTTCTCTCTTTCTCTCTCTTTATTTATATATTTTCCTTATTTAATTTAAAACATATATTAAATTCAAATCAAAATTCATATTCAAATCTTAATCCAAATCCAAATCCTAATCCTAATCCTAATCCTAAACCCATCAACAAACCAAACGGACCCTAAAATGATAACCACAGTAACCGAGAGGAAAACTCCAATACCTACATTAAAAACATATGGAAAAAAAATTAGATATCATAATTAGATATTAGAAAAGGTATAATATAATATCGGCTAAATTTCCCAAATCTAGGTAAGTTCTTGAAGCCGAGACATCTTCAAAGCATAAAGGTATAATACCGGCTGTAAAAAGTGCAGCAAACAGAAAAACAAGGTAGAGGATTCGAGAAAAACATATAAAAAGTAAGGAAACCCCGTTACGGGTCGCATACAGGAGAGGATTCGAGAAAAAAAAATCTAAGGACTAAATTTGTTAAACCCGACAACCCACAAGGACCATTACGTAACTTTTTACCTGCTATCATAAGTTGTAATATATGGAGTAACGTAAACAACCGGTCACGCAAACAATGGTAACCTCTTTGAATAAAAAAAAAAACTATAGTAACTTAAAGCAAATTTTTTGGAAACTTTAGTAACCTCTGTGTGTAATAACCCTATGTTTGCATGACTTTATCAAATTTGTCATTGCAGAAATGCGTATCACGATCACTAATTATAGCACGTGGAGTTCCAAATCGAGCGAAAAGAGCTTTTAAAAATTTCACAACAACTCGGGCATCATTTGTGGGTAAAGCTTTTGCTTCAACCCATTTTGACAAATAGTCAACAGCCACGAGTATGTACTTATTTCCATGAGATGACGAAAATGGCCCCATAAAATCAATGCCCCATACGTCAAAGATTTCACAAAATTGAATTGCATTTTGTGGCATTTCGTTCTTTTGTGAAAGATTCCCGTGACGTTGACAAGCGTCACAGGATTTGACTAATTCCTGGGCATCCTTATAGATCGTGGGCCAGTAAAAACCGAAATCAAACACCTTTTTGGCGGTGTAGTTTGGATTGTGGTGGCCCCCCGTGGGACCAGCATGTCAAGCCTTTAGAATTTCAGCGGCTTCCTGACCATGAACACACCGCCGGATAACTTTATCCGCGCAGATTTTGAACAAGTAGGGGTCGTCCCAGAAATAATGTTTTACATCTTTAAAGAATTTATTTTTTTGTTGGGATGACATCCCTTTCACAACAAAGTTACCCGCATGGTAATTTGCAAAGTCGGAAAACCATGGGGTAGTCGAATCTCCACGAAAAGAAACCGCATTGAGGGTCTCGAGAGGAAATGTTTCGTTTATTTCCTTTTTCTCGAAAACATCTTGGTGGGGGTTTTCAAGACGGGAGAGGTGATCAGCAGCTAGGTTCTCAGCTCCTTTTTTATCACGAATTATGATATCAAATTCTTGCAGGAGGAGAACCCAACGGAGTAGTCTCAGCTTCGCATCTCTTTTGCAAAGAGGTACTTTAAAGCCGAGTGATCCGTACACACTATGCATTTGGTCAATATCAAATACGGCCGAAACTTTTCAAAGGCATATACCACTGCCAATAGTTCTTTTTCAGTGGTAGTGTAATGACTTTGAGCCTCGGTCATTGTTTTGCTCGCATAGTGTATCGGCTGAAAGTGTTTTGATTTGCGTTGCCCCAAGACTGCCCCTATTGCATATTCACTAGCATCACACATGAGTTTAAAGGGCAAGTCCCAATCGGGGGCAACAAGAATCGGTGCTTCAGTAATCTTTTTCTTCAAAGTTTCAAAAGCTTCAATGCACTCGGGGGAGAAGATAAAAGGAGCATCCTTCTCGAGGAGATGGGTCATAGGTCGGGCGATTTTGGAAAAATCTTGAATAAACCTACGATAAAAACCGGCATGACCCAAAAAGCTCCTAACACCCATGACGGTAGTGGGATGAGGTAATTTTGCGATGACATCAACTTTGGCTTTGTCAACCTCAATCCCGTTTTTTGAAATTTTATGGCCGAGGACAATGCCCTCCTTGACCATAAAGTGGCTCTTCTCCCAATTTAGACATAACCTTGTGTCTTCACAATGTTTGAGCATGTTGTCTAAATGGAGAGACATGATTGGAACGAATCCCCAATGACCGAAAAGTCACCCATGAATACCTCAATTGTTTTCCCGATCATGTCGAAAAACATTGACATCATGCACCTTTGGAACGTGGCAGGAGCGTTGCATAAGCCAAATGGCATGCGACGGTAGGCAAAGGTTCCATAGGGGCATGTGAAGGTAGTTTTCTCTTGATCCTGTGGATCAATGGGGATCTGAAAATAACCCGAGAAACCGTCGAGGAAACAATAGTACTCATTCCCTGCTAATCTCTCGAGCATTTGGTCCATGAAGGGTAGAGGAAAGTGGTCTTTGCGGATGGCGTCATTTAACTTGCGATAGTCAATGCATACACGCCAACCCGTAACCAATCGAGTTGGAATCAACTCGTTTTCTTCGTTTGTGACAACAGTAATGCCACCCTTTTTTGGAACGCAATGGATGGGACTAACCCAAGGACTATCCGAGATAGGGTAAATCAAACCGGCATCAAGAAGTTTTAAAACTTCTTGTTTGATAACCTCGTGAATTTTTGAATTAACCCTTCTTTGTTGTTGGACTGCTGGTTTAAAGTCATCCTCCATTAAAATTTTGTGCGTACAAAATTCTGGGTTGATACCCTTGATGTCGGAGAGTTTCCAAGCAATTGCTTGCTTGTGGAACTTTAGAACCTTTATTAGAGCAGTCTTTTCCTCATCACTCAAATCTTTAGCAATTATGGCGGGTAACTTATCATCACCCTCCAAAAATGCGTATTCGAGATGAGGTGGTAAGTCCTTGAGCTCGACCTCAGGAAAATTATCAGTTTTCTCAACATATTTGATTTCCTCATTATGAAGTGTTTGTGGTAGAACAGGAAGAGGAGAGGGATCTTCGTTTAATAATTTCTCAAGTAAGAGAATATCCCTCTCAGGGTCAATCTCTTGGTTATCGATTCCATCGGGAATCAAATCACTCTTGAGAAACGCCTCAATTTCTTCTAAGATGAAGTCACTTCCCTCAAATGGAGTGAGGGAAGGAGAAGAATTGGCAATGATGGGATGAGAGGATGGAGTGGTATTTCCACTCGGAGAATCATCAGTGAAACCTAAAACCTCTTAAGCGTACTCCTCAGCAGCAACATCAATGACATCTATTCGGTTTACCGATTCAGAGTCATAATTTGAGGAGTACCTCGAAGTTTGATCGAGGTTGAAGGTGATTGCTTCAGTACCAACACGCAATGTGATCTCTTTCTCAAATACATCGATGAGAGCACGCCCAATTCTAAGGAATCCCCTTCCAAGAATTAGAGGGACCCTTGAATCAGCATCAAAGTCAACAATCACAAAATCGGCCGGAAAATGGAACTCTCCTACTTTCCCAAACACGTCCTCAGCAATGCCAAGAGGACGAGATATTGAACGATCGGCAAGCTCAAGAGTCATGCACGTAGGAGTGAGTTCGGGAAGAGATAGTTTCTTCCACACAGAATATGGCATCAGGTTAATGCTAGCACCAAGATCGGCCAAGGCGAAGCATTCAACCATACCCAGAAAAACACAAGGAATGAGAAATTTTCCGGGGTCTCCAAGCTTCTCGGGAAGCTTTTTCAAAAGAACTGCTGAGCAGTTCTCTTTCAATGGAGTTCTAGCCATTTGGAAGAGCTTTTCCTTATTACTTAACAGATTTTTGATTGTTGAAGCAAATTTGGGCATCAAGATGATAGCATCCGCGAAGCTTATGTCAAAGTGCAAATCTTGAAAGATTTGGAAAAATTTATCCATTTGGTGACTAGCTTTTTCGCGGAGCTTTTGTTCATTGAGACGTTATGGGTAAGGAATAGAAGTTTTGGATTTAGGGTTCTCAACTGGAGTCTCAGGTGGTTCAAAGACAACTCCAGGTTTGCATCTGGTTTCTGGAATAACCTGAGGTTGGATGTGTGCGGTACTTTGTGAGCTAGGAGATTGCACCTTGTCCGTTGTCACCTCAGGTTCACGTTCCACTACCTTTGGAGGAGAGGAAGAAGAGGTAGTAGGAATCGTGGGTTCATTATATGAAGCACCACTTCTAGTTGTGATCGCCTTAGCATCGCCCCTCGGGTTAGCGATCGTGTTGCTCGGAAGTGTTCCTGAGGTCGATCATTTAAAGACTTCTTAATCTCAGAAATCTGGCTGACCAACAACTTGTTCATTTCTTCTTGGGATTTCAAGAATTGCTTTAACAACTCGTCAGATGAAGGCCCAGTTGGAACAATGGCTTGAGGTTGATTATTAAAATTTTGAGCACGATTGTTTTGGTTGGGACCTTGGTTGAAATTTCCTTGATTTTGGTGTTGGAAATTTCCTTGATTTTGGTTGTTATTTCCATGGAAATACCCTTGATTGAAGTTACCCTGACCTTGGTTTCGATTAAAGTTTCCTTGATGTTGGAAACCTTGGTTTTGATTTTGGAAACCGTGACCTTGATTGAAGTTCCCTTGGTTTTGAAAACCTTGGTTCACTCTATTTTGGTTTTGGTTACGGTTTTGGACATTTTGGTTTTGATTAAAATCAGGGTCCACGGTAGTGGTTAGGACGATAGTTCGGGTCCATAGGAGGGCAGTATTGATTGCCTCCTTGATTGGAAGACCCGGCTATAGCAAGAGCTTCATATGGAGAACCATCAGGAGCTGTGCAATTGTAGTAGGCATGCTGCCCACCACAAGTCACACAGACTTCCAATTTCTTAACCTCAACAGGTGGAGGTGTGAGCGGAAAATAGACTTTCTTTTGTTGTGACAGAACCAAAGCTTGAATAGCTTCAGTGAGCTTGTCAATCTTAGCATCGGTTCTAGACTGACTCATAGAAGATGAAGTAGAAGGACCCGCACTAATTTGGGAAACAACCAGCTTGCTTCGTGTAGAGCGGACCTTGGACTTGTTTTCGATGATTGCTAAAGCTTCTTTGGTGGTTCTACTTAAGAAGTTACCTCCCGCGGAGGCATTGAGAGAATCCTGATCAACTTGGCTCACACCATTGTAGAAAGTATCAAGTTGCATCAACTCGGAGAAACCATGATGAGGACACTTGCGAAGTAATTCTTTGAAACGATCCCACGCTTAACCAAATGATTCATCATATTTTTTAGTGAACTTGGTGATTTCGTTTTTAAGACTCGTTGTCTTAGAAGGTGGGAAGAATTCATTCACAAATTTCTTGACCAAATCTTCCCATGTCTCAATTGAGCGAGGGGGTTGTTTTTCAAGCCAAATCCGGGCTTGACCCTCGAGGGAGAATGGGAAGAGAAGAAGCTTGATTGCTTCGGATGGGACATTCTTGTATTTGATGGTTGACGTGATTTTGTTAAACCATCTAATATGAGCATGAGGATCGTCCCTCTCAAAACCGTAGAATTGACTTGAGGTTACAAGATTCAGTAACCCGGTTTTGAGCTTAAAATTATCAGACACGATGGCTGGAACAACAATAGCATCTCCGTAACCCTCGATGGGTGCTTGGAGAAGCTCATACATGGGGCGGTCTTCCGCCATGATGACAGCAGATGTGGAAACAGTACGGATCTCAGATCCGACTGTTGGTGCTGAACGTCTACGATGTCTTCTAGGAATTCTTACAAGCTCACGTAATGGGCTAGTAGACCTAGAAGAACGAGTGCGCATGCACTAGGAGCAAAATCAATCAAAACAAAGTCGAGGCAAAATCAAAGTGAACTTAAACCTATAATCACAAGTAAATGGCTTCTTTAAGAAAGGTAAACCACTCACGAGGATGCAATGGCAAGTTTTAATCTTTTGTTTGGGAACTTATTAATGTTCACACCCCCAGTTAGTAGGTGTTCTGTCTTGGTTTGCGACGGTTTATTTTTATGTAATTATTATTCACAAGAAAAAGGAGAATGTTTTTTGTGTTTTTGTGTGAGTGAAAAACTTTGGAAATATTTTTCGTATCGTCCCGTTAACCAAAATCGTATTTCTTTAAGAATCACCTTAAAAGAAACCCCGTTAGGAATACGTTTATTCAGATGAAGGCTCGGTCACCCCGAGTGTAGTTTAGCATATTGTAGCTCGTAGTATTTATCATATTAGTTAGAATATAGTTTAGTATTAGTTAGTATTTGTGGAGTCGGGTCGGGTCTTTTACCCACTGTCAGCTCGCTCCACAGCCCGTTTCAGGGGGCGTTTATTTGTAAGTATAAATACCCCTTCCCTAGCTTGGAAGGGATTGGAGCTTCTAATCATTCAACTAGTTTTTCTTTCACTTTCTCTCTCTAAAGTTCCCAACTCTCTTCTCTTCTTCTCTCTATTTTTCTTCTACTATTCAAACCATAATCACAAGTATCATACATGTTACAATTATGGGTATATTACAATTGGTATCAAGAGCCATGGTTTCATCTTAGGACTTGGCTTTTCTCGGATTTGTTCTTGGTATTGTGGTTCGATCACCTTTGGTTCGAATTGTCTTTATCTTCTACAACCTTGTGTGATTTCGTTGAGTGTTTTTTTGTATGTTATTGTTGTACTTTCGTGACTAGGGATGATTGATGAGATGTATTTTGTACTTATTTTGATGAGTTCATTACCTTAATGGTGGTTTTTTTTCAATTCATGGGGTGTTAAAGTCTATTTCTTTCTAGCGAGTTGGGTCACTGGTTCGGTATTCATCATAGCGAGTTGATCTGGAAATGGGTAGCGTGTTGGCATTTTGCCTTAAAAGGGAAAGAAGACAAACTTGTTAGATTGCGACTCATTTGTCTTACTAGAGTAGCTAGTTGTTAATCATAAAAAGTAGCGAGTTATTAAGCATAAAAAGTAGCGGGTTGATACTTGTCATAAGTAGCAGGTTGATACTTGTCAAAAGTAGCGGGTTGACTACTTATAATTCTAGCGAGCTGCTCAGTGTGATTCCAGTGAGTTGATGACTTGTGATTTTAGCGAGTTGTCCAAACCGTGAACAACAAGATCTAAATCCTCTAAACCTACTTACATCTCAACTCTCGGCTACAACAACAAACTCACTTACACCTATTGAACTGAATCATAATGCGAAGAAAATAAAAGGATCTCAGTCGTGTTCACCTCATACAACAATCTTTTAAGATCTTAAGAGGATTAACCAACCACATCATCGATCTATTTCGTACCATTCGATACTTTATGATATCCGAACCATTAAAGAAACAATAAAACAGCTTCAGTTTCATGTTTACAGATGTTCGTTCAAGCAAATAATAAAAGAAAACAAGAAAAGGAAATCTAAGATCTCAGTTTGTTAAAATTGTCACCTTAAAAGACTCACAAGTTCTTTAAGCAACCCATCATAGATCTATTTGCGAAGAAAAATCTTCTCTAATATTCGAACTCTATTAAAGAAAGAATATCACAACTTGTGTGACATCCCTCTCATGGTTTGGTTCAATTAAAATCTAGACAAATACGAAAGCTAAAAGAAGTGATCTCAGGTTCTAACTTGTTTTCTAATCAGTTAAGTTTCACAAGTAGTCTTTACCCCATCATCGATCAATGTGAAGCAAAGCTTCAAGGTACCTTTGATATTTTATGAGAACGTGAAGCCATTGATGCTTTTTATTGTGGCTTTGCTCGGGCAGTAAAGAAAACAAAGGGAAGGGTCGAATATTTTTTTTAAAATGTCAGTGTGGGTGCACCAGAATAAAGGAGAGGCGTGATTAGGGTTGGAAAAAGTGTGATTAGTGGTGTTATATAGTGCATGAGATTAGGGTTAATTAGGATTAGTGTTGGGCTTTTCATTATTTGGGCTGGTAACACAAGGGACGGTTATTGGGTTTTTTGTATCTAGTTGGGTTGCGACAGATTTAACACAAGCTGGGCCTGATTATTTTCCTTATGTGTTTGGACTTTGGGCTGTTGATTTGTTTTCACAAGGATGAATTTTTCATTGGTAAGTGATTATTTGAAGTTGGTTTTTGGTAAAGTATTTTTGGGTATTATTTTGGACCACAGTTTTGATTGAGCTTCAAGTATCCGACAAACAAGCATCACGTCTTACATACAAAACCTTAGTTCGATCCGCGGAACAGGGGTCCCTAAAGAATTAGGGTATATAACAGACAATCACCACTCTTAACATACAATCACCTATCATTGAACCAATCCAACGGTTAGCATAACACAATCCACTCCATTCTTCGGTGTCTAACGGTTTCTTCTTGATTTTGTAAAATCTCGCGGAAGATTCTATTTCTCGGTTTAAATCATAGAATTGTAAAATCCCGTGCACGATTACATCATGTCTACTACTTCAGACTCTGTCAGATCTGAGAGTGTACTTCACCAGCCACTTAAATTGCTAGATAATGCAAAAGATTGTTGCATAGAATGTTTTCAACAACTTCATTCACACCTATCGGTACTTTTAGAGGGAACTGGATTCAAGATGGGATTCAATCGTGCATTTGCAACACTCTTTGGTCAAGATGTTAAGACTTTCACAGTGATTCTTAACTTAGATCAACTACAACAACAACTTGACCAAGGAAAATCTTCCAAAAATGGATCCATGGCTGCTTTCTGTGTGATCAACAGACAACTCCGAGTGTTCATCGACTCGAAATTCACACTGGAATATGACCATTATAGTCAGATGACGAAAAAGTGTTTTGCTGATCACACGGGAATTGAGGTTGATACGTTCAGAGACACACTCATCCAACTTATGGATAAAGTGAAAAGATTCATTGAAGAAAAAGCACAGCATATACCTGCATATGATGACAAGGTGAAGGTATGTAGGGTGCAATCATGTGATGGTATTGGCGATTCGGGTAAAGCATCGGATGTTGGGTCAGTTGTCATGATATGCAAAGGGTCAGAGACTGATAAGCCTGACACTACCAGCAGTTCAGTGACTCTTATTACACATGACATGGATGCAGATGTCAGACCAATAAAAGAACAAGTGTCATGTGCTGAGGTACCCCTAACTGAACATCATAATGTGCTTTCTGATGAACGACTGCATACTGATCAAGTTATAACCAGTTATGACACATATTTGTTGAAAAAGACTGATAGCAATACCCTTTCTGAGTTAACAAATATGAATCATAAAGGGGGAGAAAGTGATCAGGATGCTGAACGTGATGATGAGTCAAGTTCTTTGTTTATAGCTGAGTCTTTTAAATCAAATGATGTGGTTGATAAAGAAGTTTTTAATGAACTTTCAAACAAATTTGCACAACTTGAAAAACATTGTGTGTGGAAAACTAGAAGGGGGGGTTGAATAGTTTTACGTCCTTTTAAAATTTATAAGCACAAGTTTGTTTTAAAAACTTCGATTCTAGTTTATGTGAATTCAATACTTGCACTATATGAACAATTGTATAATAACTAACTAACAAAACTAATATAGTAAAGATAAATAAATAAGTAATGAGAAGAGTTAGAAAGATCAAACCACAACACAAGGATTTATAGTGGTTCGGCTACAAGGACACCTTCCTTGTTCCTACTCCACTCCCCGAGTCACCTACTCGAGAGTTTTCTTCACTATGTCAACAAACTCCCTTATGGCGGAGAAAGCCGTACACACCAATATACACACCAATTTACACACCAATCTACACACCAATCTTCACACCAATCTACACACCAATCTTCACACCAATCTACACACCAATCTTCTTCACACCTTGCTTTTACACACCAATCTTCTACACACCTTCTTCTACACACCAATCCTCACAACTATCCTACTTCACTACTAATCAACTTCTACTATCTACACAACTTCTATATCTTCTAAACAAATATTAACAAGCACAACACAATATTCACAAATGAATATATATATATACACTATACACAACAACTCTTCAACACTTCTTGAACTTGGTTGTAGAGAGTTCTTCTTTTGCACTTAGAATGAGAATGGATGATGAGGGATTGAATCACTTGAAACAAGGATTAATATACAAATGATCAAAGGGTTTTTGATGAGTTTTAGATGATTGTAGATCTGAAAATTTCGTGCAAAAGGTGAGGAAAAATTCCAGAATTAAGGTGGTATTTATAGGGGAAGAAATCTGACAGTTTCTGACAGGGGAGCCTGGCTGGTCCCCTTAAAGCATGGCCGGCCCCCTTAAAATTAAGGGGACCGCCCCTTATAATTAAGGGGGCCGCCCAACTGTAACGGCCAGAAAACTTGTCTTTTAGTGGGGAAAGTTTATTTGGTGAAAAACTAACTGATTTTGGTTAAATATTTGAAATCATATATTTAGTATGATTAAAACATTTTTCCTTAATACCAAAAGTGTTTTTCAAAAATATATAATAAGATTATATAATTAAATAAACTTTGTATTAGTTAATTAAATACCCCTTTGATCATGAGATGTATTAAGCACTTGTTTATTCATACCTTAAGTGATTAAGTTGGATATAATGATATAAACTAGCTTAATACTTGTTTACGTAGTAATCAAACGATTGACGAGTTTACATTTTGTGATCGTCAAAATATAGAGATATCGAAAAATATAAATAACGTTTTCATACATTATTTATGTCAACAATCTCCCCCTTTTTGATGATTACAAAATTTAAACTCATTAGTCGAAAATTAGTCTATATACAAGTATTAGAGTGAGTTTATATCACTTCTCCCCCTTTTTGTGAGCATCAAAAAGTTTATCCCGTTTTAATGGAAGCTCCCCCTTGATGTAAGCTCCCCCTCGTTTTGAGGCCAAAAGGAATCGAGAAATGGATATCTTGCAAAAATATTTAGTAGCAAGCAACATATATATGTATATAGCATGTAAAAATATAGACTAAACATAACCATTTCATTAATCAAGGAAAATAATACATCAAGCATTACATCAACAAAAGGAACAAGTAATGCTTCAACTAACAAAAGCCTTTAAAGGCTTACAATCATCATAGAAATAATAAACCAAGTCTCAAACATGAGAGTCCTCTCTAGAGCTTGCCATCCAAAAGGGTTTAACACAATTTTATTTGTGAATCACCATACATGTTTAATTGGGAGGAATGGATGGTGAACATGGAGATGGTGATGGAGGAGGAGTGTTTGTTGATGGTGGTGGAGGTGTTGTGTTTGTTGTTGGTGGTTGATGCAACATGTTTTCAATATGAGAAAACATGTATTGGATCTCATCTCTTAATCCGAACACAATTGTTCGGTTGTGAATGCAACAAAGGCAAGTGTCTCCATGAGCTTCAAGTAAGCTCCATGGGACGGGGTTATAGGTTGGTGGGTTGATAGGAGATGATGAGAAATGTGCATCAAGAGGTGTTAATGGTGATAATGAGAGAGTGAGTGCAAGGGTGGAGTGTTCATTGGTAGGTTGTGATGGTTGAACCATTGGTGGAGAGGATAAGTGGATGGTATGGAGGAAGTAGAATGTCCATTTGTTGAGGGTGTCTTGGAGGGTGCATTTGGTGCACTAGGAGATGAACATTGAGGTTGTGGTGATGGGGTGGTGTTGTCTTCATTTGTAAGATCAATGAAGAGTTGTTTGGGTGGTATAATGACAAGTTTTTGTTTCTTGGCATTGTTTGAATGGGTGGTTCTTGGTGATGACATGATGATGGTTTATGAGTGATGAGGATGATGAATGATGAATTAAACATGCATGGGGATTATATAGTGGGAAAACATGTTTAGAAGTGGAATTATTTTGAAATTGTAATGTTATATTCCAAAATCAGTTTGGTTTTTAAGAGTAATGATAGCTGGGACTAGCAAAAGGGATCACATGATGCAAAAGAAAACAGTGTAAAAACTGTTTCAGATGGCCGGTCCCCTTAAATGGTGGCCGGTCCCCTTAATTTTAAGGGGGCCGCCCTTTATGATTTAAGGGGGCCGCCCATCTGACGACCCAGAAATCAAAAATTTTCAAAAATTTTCTGGAAAGATGTTATGTTCTGGTTTGAATGTGCAGCAAGCTCAATTTGGACATTTCACATTTGTTTTGGTTTATTAGAAAGCATATATGTCATATAGTTATATAACCATTAACTAATCATGCAAACACATATATAGATCAAGAGAAACATGCATAAAAATATCAAATACAATCAAGTTATCATCCTAAACACATATTCAAATAACAAGTATTTCCGAATAAACTTCGGACAAATAGCACACAAGACATAAAAATAAAACATTGTTAAACAAACATAATCCGACCATATCATGTATTTTTCTTCCCGAAGATACCCTTCAAAGTCTTCCCAATAGATTTGAAGCCACCTCTAACTTCTTCGTGCAAGCTCTTTTGTCTTCTAAGCATCTCGGTAGTTCGTTCATGAAGCACTTCTTCAGTTTGATCACTTGGAGATGGAGTAGAATAGTTGGGATAATCAAGATCCTCTAAATTGTCAACGAACTCAGAAAACGAAGGGGTACTAGCATCATCGATGTTTTCCTCCTCATCATCATCATCTTGCCTTGAGGATGATCCATGAAAGCTATGACGACGAGGTTTACCCTTGTCACTTCGAGTTCGTCGAGCTTGTTTTAGAGCGAGAGTACGCAGAGTGGGGTAGATGGACTCATAAATACTATTGTCAAGATTGGGGTAGTACTCGATAACATGACGATAGATACGAGTAAGGAACATTCCATATGGAAGGTTGGCTTTGGGAGTTTTTCTAGCACACTCAATCCGTTTGATAAAGAAGTAGGCCAAATTGTACGGCTTTTCGACAGCTATACAATACAACATGTGAGCAAGGCTAGCCGGGAGATGGTCCCGGTGACCTCCAGTACCAAACGCATTCTCACGAATGAGTTCTTCCCAACGCTTCATGTGTGGGCTTAATTCTTTGAGGAGAAGTTGGTATGGAGAAATTTGAACGTTTTTGGATTTTATTTTTCGACTTGTGGTGGCACGATCTATACCAAGGATTTGACGAATTTCGTCGGGATGAGGAATTTCGTCGAGATATGGACCGAAGGTTGGTCGATAGCGATTAAGAGATTC
>CM060689.1:77779428-77812573 GCA_030686995.1 Artemisia argyi | reverse complement strand
AAATGAGCATGTATATTCGTATTTGTTAGAGTCAAATGCTTGTATTGAGTCATAATGAAGTTTTTGCAGGATTTTCCAGGAAGTAGAACCAAGTTTTTCCAGAAATTTTCTGGAAACTTAACATAAGAATTTCTGCAGGTCCATTCTGACGGCGTCAGAGTTTTACTCTTGACGGCGTCAGGAGTTAAAATCTGGAAATTTTACCGGTTTTGTTTTTTTCTAACGGAGTCTTATGGTTTTTGTGAATTATTAAGTTTTATAATCTCCAAGAAATCTGCAAACTTCATTCCACAAGCATTATATCTTACTTTGTTCTCTAGGATTTAGTAACTTATATAGGATGCCGCCGATTTTACACGAGGTTGTCTTGTCTATTTTTGTCAGGATTTACAGGTTATGTATGACAAGAAGATGATTTATATTCTGGAAGGGAAGCTTTGATTGTTCATTTTCTTGGAGGAAGATTTAACCTGGCCACCTATAATCCATACCGAGCGAATCAGGGGAGTATTTGATTTCATTCTCTTTACTTTTTCACTTTTACATTCTTTACTTGAACATTGGGGACAATGTTCATCTTAAGTGTAAGGGGAGGGTAAAAAGATGATACCTTACATATGCACTTTCGCTTGAGTTTGTCTTGTTTGATAGTAGATGTGTAATAAAACTATGAGAAATACTTGTTAGTGCAATTTTAGCGCCAAATTTAAATTTTTTTACAACATTTAGGAGTGAAACTTTAGCCATAGCAAGCGTCTCATGGATAGGAGATTGTATGACTAGCACATAACCGTATATTCAGAAAAATTTTCCACCAAAAAATGTGAGGTTCGCCTTTAGATTTGATAGGAAAACCATTTACTATTAGTGCTTATGAGTGTACCGGTAGCATTTAGATTCTAGAACTTGCGTTAGTGATGCATCCCGAGACCGCTAGTGAGACTACATTCGTGTGGTAGGATTTACTACATGATAAGAGGCATTAGGATCACCCTTGTGTTAAACCCGTATTATAATTACTTGACCATTTAAGTCATATTACTTGGCTAGTTAAGTCAACTAATTTTTCCCACACCCTTAGCGTTGTACTCATTTTTAGTACACGAAACCCCTAGTACACCCCTCCGAGCCTATCTTTTCGTTTCTAACTTTAAGCATTTTACTTAAAGGAAGAATTTGTTACACCCCACTTAAATGTACACCCAAATCGCCTTAGCCTTCCGTGTATGCGCTCATTTTTAGTGCATTATTGTTATTTGTTAAACCCTAAGTTAACTTTCTAATTGATTACATGGTTGCTAAGTCGAGTCATATCCTTGTACATATTGTTTTGGGACGATTGAGACTCATGGGTAAGTACTTATTTTATGGAGTAATGGGGAAGAACATCATTTATTACCCCCATATGTGCGTTAATCTTAAAAGTGCTCCAAGTGTTTTGATTTTCTTAATTCGATTCATTAGTTTAGTTTAATGTAAAGTATGTAAAAATTCAAGTGTAAGGAGAATGTTCATCCCCTATGATGTATTATTTTGGATGGTAGGGTAAGAGTGTATGCAACAAAAAAAAAAAAAAAAAAAAAAAAAAAAAAAAAATCGAAAAATCGAAAAATCAAGAAAAGAAAAAAAAAAATAGAAAAAGGAAAAAGAGAAAAAAAAAACATACGGACTACCATCCCGTTTCATTCTATGTTCATTTTATGTTTTTGTTATTTCTCATTTATTAGCTTAAGTCGAGTCTAGTCTTGGCTTAGCAACGCCATATTGTACATGTAATTAACCAAGATTGTTAACTCGCCACCAGTAAAAACTTCCTTTATCCAACAAAACCGTGTAATTCATATCCCTATACCTAACGTTACAACCCTTTAAAAGACCTCTTTGATAGTTTATCCTAGGTGCTTACGCCATGTGGTGGAGGTTTGATCCTTTCCCAAGCCTATGGTAATCTATTTTGCTATGACAGGTAGTGAGAGATATCTTCCATTTCCATAATGTTATATTACTTTATTACACCCGAGAGATGTGAGTATCTAAACACTATTTGTGAGGTGCTAGTGTATGACCTCCGTGCTTGTCTATTGGTCTTTAGTGGAACAATTATTTGTTGTAATTACTTTTATATTAGTGTTAAATGACCCCTAACTTGTATTTTGAGTAGAATAAAAGCGCATTTGCTTGAGGACAAGCAAATCTCAAGTGTAAGGGTATATGATGAGGCGAAAAATGATCCGTTTTTAGGGGGTCATTTAAGCCCGAATCCGAATTTATTTGATCAAATATTGCCCTAAATCGTTCCTTTTGTGATTTTAGGTACTTGGAGAGTGAATTCTGGAAAAGAAGCCATTTTGGACGTTTTTGGAGCATAAAAGTGAAGAAAACGGCAAAGTCTCAATTTTCCATGCTGGAACAGTACATGAAGGCGTCAAGAGTAAAGTCATGACGGCGTCAAACCTCAATAATAAAAATCCGTAGTTGATGAAGGCGTCAAGAGTAATCTCATGACGGCGTCAAACCCCAAGAATTAAAATCCGTAGCTCATGACGGCGTCACACAGGGCGTCAGAAGTAGATCAAGGCCTTCCGAGGAAGTATTTGGCGGCGAGATGACGGCGTCACACCTTTGTTCTTGACGCCGTCACCCCGATTTTCCTATACATAGTTTTCTAGTTTTTCACAAAAAGAGAGAAGTTTTGGGAGAAACCCTAAAGACGATTTTGGTGCAACTTTTACAGGTTTTTCAAGGGTTCCAAACCCTTGATACCTTGTATTGTAATTGAGATAAGTGTTCTTCTAATTCAATCAATATGTCTATGTGTTGGTTGTCTATATCTTGTTCTTGTCTCAATTCCATTATGCTAGGCTAGATCTCCTTTGTGTTTGCTTAGATCTACTGAAACCTAGATATTGATTATGTGTTGATTACTTGTTTATTCTTGTCTTGGATGAATGATTTTATATGTTAGGCTTAAGAAAACTGGCAGATCTCCAAATGGTAACATGCTTGAACGTCTTAAGAAACATGAACCGAGGCGTACTAGGTCTTTATTGGTTGTATTTAATGCATGAGCCACTGTTTACAATCCCTATAGTTGTGCTGGGCATGGTGTAGGAGGAGATAAGAGCTCATAGAATTGGGGAGTTATGTATGCCACCCCATGAATGGTATTAAGGAATACGATCCGTCATCCATGCAATTATAACAAGTAATTAACGTGTAAAAGATATCTAGGGAGTAGTGAAATCTAAGTAAACACATTTTCTCCAATTACTGCTCACAACCTTAGTTTAATTAGTTTATTTTTATTTTTAGTATTTTATTTTGATTGCATCTTAGTTTTGAGTTAGTTGAATAGCAACTAATTCCGCCCACTCTTCCAAAAACCGATATTTTAATTGCTTTCTAAAAAATATAAAAATACAAAAATAATCATCCCTCACCTTTAGAACTAGTAATTTAGGCTTTCTAATCCTAGCGACACTATTCCTAAGCTGAACGATCAATCCCCCGGTACTTGTCACTATACTATACTACAACGATCAGGTACACTGCCTGGTGGGGGTTGTAAGCTTCTCGAGATCCCTCGAGAGGTAAAGCCTGTTGCGATTCCCACGCATCAAAGGCTTTGGCAGCTTTATCCGTTGCTAAAATCTCTCTTGGAGACTTCGTGAGATTTCCCAATAAACCATGATTCGGTC
Source organism: Artemisia argyi (assembly GCA_030686995.1). NCBI lineage: Eukaryota > Viridiplantae > Streptophyta > Magnoliopsida > Asterales > Asteraceae > Artemisia > Artemisia argyi. The sequence continues at coordinate 77,808,875 of CM060689.1, read as the reverse complement.
CCTTGTTGTAAGGAGTGAACCTATTATGACTTTTGTGTTTGTTCTTCGGTCCTTCCTACGAAGACGGCTTTGCTCCTTTATTGTTTTCCATCAGAGCCCCATTGGTGGATATTTCTTTGGCTTCTATCCACGTGTATGTTTTTTCCATCAGGCTTTTGTATGTTGCCGGAAGATCTGTGGATAAGAATTCCACAAGAGTCCGGTTGCGTAGGCCATGGACGAAGCCAGAAATGCGTTGCTCTTCGTGTAAGCCTAGAATCTGCAGAGTTTCATCAGTGTACCTAGTAACGAAATTTCTTGTGCTTTCGTTCTCCTTCTGCTTAATGTTGTGCACTGTGAGGTGTGTCCTTGTGAACTTCTTTTGTTGGCTAAAGTGAGAACGAAACTTAGCCTTCAAATCATCAAGGTTGATGATGCTTTCTGGTTTCTGCCCATTCCACCAAATACGTGCAGAGTCCCGAAGGGTATACGTAACCATGTGACAGGCTACGGGCATGACCCATTTCTGCATTCTTATGGCTCCTTCGAACAAATGCAAGAAATTGTCTGGATCCCCCTTCCCATCGTAGGTGCCTATATGTGAAGGCATCTTTAGACCATCCGACAAGGGATAGTCTTCGACCCATCTTACAAAGGGTGTCGTAGGACCTGCGGGCTCTGCGTATGAATGAGTGTAAGGTGGTATGTTCATGGGAACGCTATGGTATGGATTATAAGGAGGGGGTACCCCTGAAGAGGGTTGATTAGTGTAGAAAGGATGAGGTGTACTCGTGTTCGAAGGGTAACCATTATACATGGTATATGGAGGGTATATCATGGGGTGGTTATAGGGTGCAGCAGTTTGTTAGGAATACTGATTGCCAGGTTGTCCATTCACGGGGGGATAAAGGTTGGGAGGATGACTTTGAACCGGAAACTGGGAATACAGGGCAACGGGAGGGAGACTTCCTCCTGTGTTGACCGAACCTGGGTTTCCCTCCACCCCAGATGCGTGGAAGGACTGCAACGGAACTCCTCCTTCGGTCCTACCCAAATGTGCCGCAAGTAATGGAGGTAGGTTTACCTCTATGTTTTCCCTTTCTTGGCTCCTCCCATTAGAACCTTCGAGAATAGTTCTTTCTCTCCTCGTGGGAGTTCTTTCAGGAACTCCCTCAAAGCCTACATTCTTTCCTCCAGCCCTTCTACCCGCAGGAGACCTAATACGCAGGATGGGGTGTTGAGCCCTGGGGACCGAAGGTCTCGGTTCCATCTCAATCTCCTCATCATACTCATCGCTGGAATTTTCTAACTCCCTTCGCATCTCCGTGTTTCTAATTTGCCTCCTTCGAGCCCTTAACAAGGACTCAAGCTCTTCGTAATTAGCATCGACAAAGGCGGGGCTAATGACGAGCTCTGGATTAGCTGACGTGGATGCATGGTGGTTGGGCGTTATTTCAGGGTGAGATCATGTGATAAAGGTGGAGGCCGTGATTGGCGGAAGGTTGTTGGTGTTAGTTATGGGTAAAGGGGTTAAAGACGAGAAACCCGGTGGGGGGTGTAATCTCTCTTTCTGGATTCATGCCGGAATAATAGCGAGTGTATTTGACTTGGTTATTCTACTTGGAAATAACGGGACTAATTGTAGCGGGTCCCACGGATGGCACCACTGATTGTACAATAATTCGCACTACCAGGGCTTCGATGGTGATCAAAGGAAATGAGGGGTGTTGTGATTACGCCAAGCTTGGGTATAACCTGAAATAAGAAATACTAAAACACTACGTTAAGTGATTGCGCAGGGGTTGGACCCTGCGAACCACCTCCGGCGTGTGAATAAGTGATCGATATGAGAGTTTAAGTGTAAATGTAGTAAAGTAAGGTGAGAGAGATTGCATACCAGATTTTTCATCGTCCAGGACTATTTATAGGTGAAGAAAATGGTCCTGGAGAGTGGTCACACGTTTGAGAGAGATCATGGGGGCGTCCCATGATTTGTGGTAACCGCTAGGGTTTAGTGTCCCACTCCTCCTGGTTTAGCGGGGGAGCTAAAGAGAAAGAGGAGACATGGGTAAGACTTGGTCTCACCAATATGTGGACTTGGCATCGTTCCGTCCTTAAAACTTATTGAGAGATACCCCGAAGGGCTTAATCCTTCGATTAGCGAATTCCCACTTGGTAACTAGATCATTGATGATTAATTTTACGCCAAAGAAAGTTTAAGGAGGCTAGCCAAGGCCTTCGATTATATAGGTTTTGATCAGACTCGAAGGGATATCCTTGGAGCTAATCGGAGGGTACGTCATCAGGATGTATGGATAAGAAGACTTTTCAATGAAGCGTTGAAGCCGAAGCTACTTTCCAAAAGCTGAAAGAATTTATGGAGATCCTACCGACCCTCACAGCCCCAATAAAAGGAGAGATATTATACATGTATATCGCGGCGTCATACGAAAGTATTAGCCCAGTACTCATGGCGAAGAGAGAAAAGAGACAAGTTCCGATCTACTTCGTCAGCCGGGTCTTGCAAGGAGCTGAATTAAATTACCCAGAGTTGGAAAAGCTAATTCTTGCTTTGGTTCATGCCGCAAGACGCGTCCGAAGGTACTTCCAAGCTCACCCGATCACAGTACTGACCGATAAGCCCATCAAACAAATACTATCGAAGCCTGAGAAGTCGGGAAGGATAGCTAAATGGGCCATTGAATTGGGAGAGCATGAAATAGAATACAAAGGGGGAAATTCCATAAAAGGCCAAATACTAGCAGACTTTCTCGCCAAAACTCCATCCAAACCAAGTAAAGAGAAGGAACCTTCCAAGAAGGAACCCTCCAAGAAGGAACCTTCGAAGAGGGAGGACAACTGGAAGTTACACAGACGGAGCCTCAAGCTTTGACGGTTCAGATGCAGGTTTGATGTTAGTCAACCCAGAGAGAAAAGAGTACACTTACGCACTGCGATTCGAATTTGAGGCGACCAACAACGAAGCAGAATATGAAGCTTTGTTGGCAGGCCTACGTCTTGCTAAAGATATGGAAGTACGCAACCTTGGATCTTCGTTGACTCACAACTGGTCGCCAATCAAATTAAAGGATCCTACGAGGCAAGACAACCTACCATCAAGAAATACCTGGATAAAGCAAAGGAAATCCTGAAGGGGTTTGAATCCTACACCATTGAACACGTCCAAAGAAACCAAAATAAAAAGGCAGACGCATTAAGCAAGCTAGCCTCAATGGCCTTTGCTCATTTGACCAAAGAAGTCCTGGTTGAAGTATTAGCAGAAAGGTCCATCCAAAGGAAGGAAGTATCGGATGTAATATCCAAAGAAGGGTCCAATTGGATGACCCCTATAAGAGAGTACTTGATAAGCGGTATTCTACCAGAGGATCCAAAGTTAGCAAGGAAGGTTAGAATTAAGGCTCCGCAATACAGGCTAATAGGAGACAACCTCTACCGAAGATCTTTCTTATCACCTTGGCTTCGTTGTGTCGGGCCCAAGCAAGCTGCGAATATAATTTATGAAGTCCACGAAGGATCTTGCAGTCTACACGCAGGACCTCGCTCAGTGGTCTCTAAAATAATGAAGCTAGGGTACTACTGGCCATCGATGCATAGGGATGTAATGGAAATAATACACAAATGCGAGGCATGCCAGATCCATTCAAAGGTCCCAAGATTGCCTAAACAAGACATGACTTCTATCACATCCGCGTGGCCTTTCTCCCAATGGGGAATCGACATAGTTGGACCCTTACCAATAGCGCCAGGAAGAGTGAAATTCTTGGTCGTAGCCATTGATTACTTCACCAAATAGGTCGAAGTTAAACCTTTAGCATCAGTGACAGGAAAACACATGGAAAAGTTTGTATGGGAACACATTATTTGTCGCTTCGGAGTCCCCCACATCATCATCTCTGATAACGGGAAGCAATTTTCCGAGGGGGTATTTCCTACTTTTTGCGATGGCCTAAGAATCAAACAATCTTTTACATCCGTGTACCACCCCCAAGGTAATGGTTAGGTAGAAGTCATCAACAGGGACATTATCAATGGGATCGAAAGAAGGCTGGGTCGAAGTCACCATGGGTGAGTAGATGAGTTACCCCAAGTCCTCTGGGCTCATAGGACGTACCCCAAATCGAGCCACGGGGAAACACCTTTTAGCCTAACTTACGACACAGAAGTTGTTATTCCCTAAGAAATAAGTGTAGAAATGGAGCGTATTATGAACTTCGATGCCTCAGGGAACAAAGAAAGCCTCCGAGAGAATCTAGATTTAATTGAGGAACGAAGAGAAATAGCTTCTATCAGAGAAGCTATGTACAAGCAAAAGTTAGAAAAATACTACAACAACAGAGTTCGACCTTCAAGCTTCAAGCCAGGCGAATACGTTCTTCGACTTAATAGTGCAAGCAAAGCTGAATACCAAGAAAAGTTGGGACCCACATGGGAAGGACCTTACGTAGTAGCAGAAGCCTACGGTAATGGAGCCTATAAACTGGCGACAATCTTTGGAGATGAAGTCGATAGGACATGGAATGACACCAACCTTCGTAAGTTTTACATATAAAACTTAAAACTTTCTAGAGAACTTGTTTGTTTCAAATTTATGTATGGTATTCTACTCATTTTGGGAAAGAAGCATTAATGGTAGGCGTCTTAGTATTCATTTCATAAAATGATGTAATCCTCCCTACCCAATTAATGATATAAGGCATTTCCCTCGAATCTCTTGTTTCATCTATACAACAAAGATTTATTCGGCCAAGTACTACAAGTTTCAATGTTCGAAGGATGACATAAGATATTCATGTCTTACAAACAACATCCACTATAATTCATATTAACTTTCCTAAAACGTCTAAGAGTATTCGAAGCCCTCTGACCATAAGGATAAAGATGGAGTGGGTCGCAACCCTCCATCAGCAATTAAATTATATGATTGCTAAAAATCTTGGTTCAAAGTACACACAATAAGGATATTCATCTACGATAACCTTAGGTTGTATATTAACGTTGTAAAATAACGTTGAGAGAAGAAAAGCATAACAATAAAAGGATAAAAAATTCCTAAAGAAAGTAGATAACAAAAAGGAAAGCATCCTAAAATATCAAAACATGTTCGGAGGGTACAAACCACCCTCGGGATAAAACTATTACCAACAAGGTAGCATTTAGGCATTCTTTGATAAGTTAGGACCTTCTGGTTGAGAGAGACCTGAACATTTAGACTCAAGAACAGATACTCTCTCCTTTAGCCCAATCGCTTTGGCCTCCTCAATTTTAAGCCTACCACACTCAGCTTGGGCTTCCTTTAGTTGACTAGCAAGCTTCATGGCATTGGCTCGAAGACCTTGCACAGTTGGGTTCATCTCAATATCCTTTGTAGCCTTGTCACACTTTGCTTTCAACTCGGCAATCAGCAACTCCCTATTCTCCTCTCGAGCCAAGACCACAGTCAATTCCTCTTTAGCGTTCTGGACAGTCCGAACCAGTTCTCTTGTTCGGGTGTTGAGATGGTTATCCAGGACAGCTTGTCTTGTGTAAGTTTTGTCATGCAGGTCACACAACTTTTCTATTGACATATTATCCAGGACCCCTTTCCAACAGGCAGGGATAACACCTTCAACTAGTCGATGGCAAGCTAGGGAATTGGGGAGTTCCTTTGTGTTGGATAATCCCGCACATACTCAAATTATGAACTGTTTAAATATTTAAGCTAATTTTTGATGATACTTAAGCTATGGCGGTAGCAACAGTTCTATCCTGGGAATCATACTTAAGCTATGGCGGTCCCCATGAATGTCCTCATCATCTGAATCCTCGGAGAGTGCGGTAGCAACAGTTCTATCCTGGGAATCCTTCTGTTTCATAACTCTGGATAGGGGAGTTGGAATGTCAAGCTTCCTCTTGATGGGAGGCTTCGAAGCCTTCAACCCAGCTCCTTTCCTTTCTCGAATCCTATCAGCTATACCAGAGGTCCCAACATAAGTCATTGGACCATCATCATAGGAGAGGATTTTCACATCAGGAATGTCTTCTATCGCCAAGGGAGCCTCCTCGAAATTGATAGGAGCCATCCCTCCAACTGATGTTGTTGGCCCCAATACCATGGCATCCACGTCATTATTGTTGACCGAGACTGATGGAAAGCCTACCCCATAGCTGAAGTCTCTAGGATCCTTGGGAATAAAACTAGCTTCCTTGGCGCCCCCAGATACAACGAAGTTTCGGAAGGCCATTACTGCAAAATAAACAAATACATAAATATCATCAGAAAAGTTATTCATCTATGTTAATTTACAATCACATACTTTGGCCACCACAATGGATTTCTGGCAACAAGGGGGATCCTTCCCAACGGTCCACAAGGCCAGCCATAAAGAGGATAGGCTCCGGAAAGGTTTGCACATCCACTGGGTGTCTAGCAAGGCGTTGGTAGAGTGGATCGCTTCGGATGTTATGGGGAAGCTGATCAATTAATTTCTTGCGATCAAAACGAAATGCTTCGTTCAAGATTGCTGGATATTGCGGAGGTATGATTGTATCTTGCACATAAAAGAATTTTCCTTTCCAATTGGTTATGTTTGTAAATGGTTTGGTGATCAACACAGGCACATCTGCGTCACCCCTCTTCTACAGTGTTAGCCAATCTCCTCCAGGACATAAGTTAAGGAAGCCTCTAAGCACATTTAGTGTGGGCTCGTAACCATAGGCCTTACACATTACTATGTAGGTGGTAATTTTGGCTAGACCAAAAGGATTAAACCTTGAAATATGCACCTCATAATACTGTAGTAGCTCTAGGAATAATGGGTGCAGGGGTATTCTTAGATTTGATCGGGTAAAAGCATGAGTTTATAGACCCATATATCCTTTTGGGGCATCGTAGATTCTTTGATCATTTTTTGGGAGCATAACTTTGTATTGCTTGTGAAAGAGGTTACCTTTTGATTTTTGAAGATAGATACGTCACAGCTTTGTGAAAGTTGCAGTGAAACAGGGTGTGTAATTTAGGGTTTGAGAGTGAATGGGTATTTATACTATACGTAGTTGTACCTATTAGAGGTTTTAAATTTTGATAAATCGTTTGAGATTACCGATAATCATGCCATCACAATCTTTATCTAACGGATAAGTTATAGGCATGCGCATTTAATGCGTTTTTTGAATTTCAAAAATTCTCTTATCCAATTTTCGAGGATATGGAGAAGTCATTAAATTGTGATATAGTTGAAAGCAATAAATCCTCGTAAGCATATCTAACTTTCAACTGGGGGGGGGGGGGGGGCTTGATGATGTACCCTCCGGTTAGCTTGAAGGACCCCCTTCGAGTCTCATCGCAACCTACAGGTCGAAGCCTTTGGCTAGCCTCCTAAAACTTCCAACGGCATAAAACTAATCATCAGTGATCTAGTTACCATGTGGGAATTCGCCAACTGAAGGATTAAGCCCTTCGGGGTAACCTTCAATAAGTTCTAAGGACGGAACGAAGCCAAGCCCAAACATTGGTAAGACCAAGTCTTACCCACGTCTCCTTTTTCTCTTTAGCTTCCCCGCTAAACTAGGAGGAGTGGGACATTAAGCCCTAGTGGCCACCACACGTCATGGGACGCCCCCATGATCTCCGGAATTTGTGCTAACACTCTCCAAGGTTATTTCGTCCCTATAAATAGCCTTGGACGAGTTGGGAATCTGGTATGCAATCTATCCTACTTTACTTTACTACACTTTTCACTTAAATTCTCATACCAAGTACTTATTCACACGCCAGATGTGGTTCGCAGGGTCAAACCCTGCGCAATCACTTAACGTAGTGTTTTAGTATTTCTTATTTCAGGTTATATCCGAGCTTGGCGCAATCACAACACCCTTTATACCCTTTGATCTCCATCGAAGGCCTGGTCGTGCAATTTATTGTACAATCAGATACATTAGTTAAGTGTTTCCTTTAACATATGATAATTCAATTAAAATAATAATTCATGAAAGCACGTATAAAAGCATTTAGCGAAACCGAAAAAAGATTTAGTGAAACCGAAAATGAGATCAACTTTTTTCAATCGTGAATTGTTCTGACAAAAAAAACCATATATGACAACTTTTTTAAACATAAGTTAACTATTTTTTTTTTTAGAATATTAAACAAAGATTTTAAAATTAAAACCACTAATATAAAAGAAGTATTTTGGACATAATACATTACTCATTTTTATTTTATTTTTTAATTTAAGAAAAACAATTTTTTTAATATAATTAAGTTTAAAGTTATGTGTTTGGTAAAATGTTTTCTTTAAAGTGATTGTTTAGAAACAAATTTCCAGTTTGTGAATCTTTACTAAACAATTCTAGTAAAAGACTGAAAAAAGTATTTAGGGCCCGTTTGGTTTGTAGACGGGTTTAGGATTAATAGGTTGTTTGTTTTAGCGGTTACAAGCTTTGGTTTTAACGAGACCAATTGTAGCGGTCTCACGGATGGCGCCACTGATTGTGAAATAATCGGCACTACCAAGCTTCGATGGTGATCGAAGAGTATGTTAATGAGGGATAAGGCTGGCAATTTTGACACGAAACCTGTTAACACGACACGACACGACCTGTTCTTAACAGGTTTCATGTTTAACCTTAACAGGTTTCGTGTCTTAACAGGTCAGACCTGTTAAGACCTGTTAATTTTCGTGTCTTAACAGGTCAGACCTGTTAAACCTGTTAGCGACCTGTTAATTTTATACTATATATATAAAGTATTTTTAGGTCATACATTCACAAACCCTAATCACACACACATAAACTCTCCGCCCCCATCCTCCTTTTATCTCTTCAGGAAAAAAAAAATCTCATCTCAATATCATCATCAACATCTATTCGATCCATCATCAGTCCATCTAATCAAAACCCATAAACGCAAACACAACCATACGCACCCTATCACCATGGGTGTATTGTGATACTTGTGGTTGACTCTTGATCCTTTCTTGATGTTATGGTTGTGTTTGGGTGCAAGTTTGATGCATCTTGGGTGCGTTTGGATGCATAGCCGAGACCCACTAGGCCTAGGGCCGTGGGTTGTGTTTGGGCTAGACCCACGAATCTGATGGGTTTTGATACTTGTGGTTGACTCTCGTTGTTGTTGTTCTATATTAGTTTAGATTTTGTGTTTTATGAAGATTTGTAACATTAGTTTAGATTTTGTAATAGCAGATTTGTAATAGTTAACATTAAGTTTAGAAGACTTTTAATAGCTTTTGTTAAGATTTTTAAGATTTGTAATAGCAGATTTGGATTTGGTTGTGACTGGATTTGGATTTGTTCGATTTGGATTTGGTTGTGACTGGATTTGGATTTGTTCTTGATGTTGTTCTTGACTGAATTTCGATAGCAGATTTGTAATAGCAGATTTGGATTTGTTCTTTGCAAAAAAAAAAAAAAAAAAGAAAAAAAAAATCCGAATATATATGTTAATAACAGGTTCTTTGTTTTTTGCAAAAAAAAAAAAAAAAAAAAAAAAAAAAAAAAAAAAAAAAAAAATCCGAATATATATGTTAACAGGTTCTTAACAGGTTAACCTGTTTATTTTCGTGTCGTGTTCGTGTTTGAGAAAAATGACACGATAAGCTAACAGGTCGTGTTCGTGTTTGACCTTAACAGGTTCGTGTCTTAACAGGTTCGTGTGACCTGTTATGCCAGCCCTAATGAGGGATGAGTCGCCAAGCTGTAAGTGGTATGTGTCAACACAAATGGAAACACTGCGTTAAGTGAAGTGCAGGGGTTGAACCCTGCGAATCACCTCCGGCGTGAGATTAAGTATGTGTGTATGATATTAAGTATGAAGTATACGTGTGTAAAAGTCCGTCTCATACCTGAGTGTTCTACCCATCTATTTATAGGTGATAGAAATGGGCAGTTACACGTCTCTCACTAGAACCGCTGAACGTGGTGGAGTCCCGCGCTTTTAGGGGATTACAGGGGGTTGTGTACCACGATCCCTATCTTGGCGGGAAAGCTTTAACAGGGATTTGAACGTGGGTTTGACTTGGTCAGAGATGTTCTCTGAGCCAGTCTTCACGAAGGGCACACCCCGAAGGGCGTTGTGCTTCGGTTGGCGGATTATCATACTGGTAACCATCGTAAAGATAGTTTTACGCTAAGATAACCTATTCAAAGGCCTTTACATGTTTAGTGGGAGTAGATCCGAGCGAACTCGGAGGAGTGGCCTCCGAGCCAATTCAGAGGGTACGTCATCAGTAGTGGTTGTGGTCGGGTGTTGACATGTTGAATATGATTTTCGTTTTTAATTTTTTTTTTCAAAGGTACATAAGTGAGAGAGATGTGTTTGTGAAACAGATTATTGCGATGATGATGAAAGTATAACGAAGTTAAAGTGATCAAAATATTGTTGAGAAGGAAATGTAATGTGGCAGCGTTGGCGAGCACTTGTCTTCATGATAACGAGTGCTTCGGAAAATAATCTTATAAGCTCGTATTGATTCTTTGCATTAGCTTATTAGAGTAAGGCGATAAGCTAAGTTTTTGCATTAGCTTATGATGGTATATATATGACCAAAAAGTACATATAGGTGTAACCGAACTACTTTAAAGTCGACAATAAAAGTAAAATTGTCTTTTGCTATAACACTCGTCATATAAGCACAAGTTGGTAAGATACAAATAATTGGTTTGTTAAAACTCCCTGGTATAATATCCTAAGCTCGAGCTTTTTAAGTTAATCCAAATATTTTTACAAGGCTATATAAGCTAATAAGTTATTTGAAAAAGCTAAAACAAACACCCCTAAATACAAGACAACGGTATGGTGATAGCTTTTTGACATTTTTTCCTGAGTAGCAATGTTTTTGAGTGGTAAATTTATTGATTTACTACCGTTTAGAATTGTTAAAAACTCCGAGGCTTAATGAAAAGTTCAAAATAAATCTATCTATACTAATAAACCAGAAAACTTTACAAGCCCCTTAAAGCACCTATTGCAATTAATTCGCTGATGTGTCTCTTCTTCTATTGGTCGATGATTTATTGCGTACAACAAGTCTAAGCATGCATGTTTTACACTCTTCAAAACAAAAAATAAAATTAAAAAAGAAAAGAAAAAACGCAATAATTAATGATATCAATTACTCGGTCAATCAAATTAATCACCATTAAATGTCAGTTTCAATCAAATTAATCACCATTAAATGTCATTTTCAATTCTACAAGTCGATACATTCTTCTCCAATACCTTTTACAAAAATCAATGGATATCACTTTGAAATCCGATGATTTAACCGATTCAAAAAACACACATAAAACTGATTACATCATATTCACAGATTCAACATCCCTAAGAAAAAACATCTATTCGAGTGGGTAAGGTTGGTATCTTTAAAAATTATCTCTTAATTTGCAAATTAAAGGTTAGTAGGTTTCAAAATAATTTTCATTATTTTATAGTTTTGCCATTTCGTTGATGTTTGTTTCTAATTGATTTCTTCTAATCTATTTGTTATTTGATGAACATCCAAATCTTTTTGTTAAAAATTATGATTAATTTATTTAGGGCTAATGATTTTTATGTATATTTTTTTGGGAAATAAAACAAGAGTACTGCAATTCATGTTTGATGTAGATTAACTTTTGCGATTAGTTTGTTTAAACCAATTTATGTCTTTTGGTTTATTTATCTTTTATCTTCATACACAGTTGGTAGGCTTTTGTATATTTTTATTTAATAGTTTTGTGGAATGATTAGGTGATAAATTAATGTTATTTCTTTTAAATTATATTTTGCAGGTGGACTTTCTTGATGGTTCCAATATACTTTGCGGTATATGATGATTTACTTGCTATAAATTTGTGAGGAACTTTGTGTAGTGTTGTGTTTTGAAAGTGATTATAAATGGCATAAAACATATCATATGTATATCCTCACGAGTTATCTGTAACTAATCATATTGTATTTTATCTAATAATGACAGGTTTCGTAAGCCAATCATCTATTGTGTCCTAAGTTCAATCTATGACGGGGTAAGCTTTTAGTTTATTACTTTTTAATACTATTTTGGAGTCCCGTTGAGGTCACATTTTATGTTGTGCTTTTTATGCTTTTTTAATACTATTTTGGAGTCCCGTTGAGGTCACATTTTATAGACTAAAGTTTATACATATATTAGATAAAGTGGTTTTAAGAAACTGATAATCACATAATTCTTTTCATGTTAACTCTATGATAGTAACATAGGGATTTTGCTTATTTTAATCAGTTTGATAACGTTTTTTGAGCGTTACACAAACTTGCAAACTATTTATAGGATATGAGGAAGTAGAATGCTTATTATATTCTTGCTTTTTGAAATTGCAGATCATTTAATGTTGAAACAAAATTTCTCGATTTGTTTTCAATCATTTTCGGTTATGATAAACCAAGTCCTATGTGTAGGAATACCACTGAACACAAGTGCTCATTCAGGTAGCATCAGTCTTTAGTAAATACAACCATTTAGATGTTTACTTTTGTTATTGATGATCTTTTATGTTTGTGAAATAGAAGGTGGACATGTTTAGAAAGTGTGTTGGATTTCTCAAGGTGAGAGTTGATGTCATAGACAAAGAAACATGACAAAAGGTACTTTTCCTAATGTCGACTTATTCTTTAGTTTATCCAAAAAAAACCTTGAGGAACATGCGAGATACCAACTTGCATTTTTATCTTGAAGTTTCTAAAAAGAGAAAATAACTCAATTAAGTGGGACAAATGAAGATAAAATTGTTTACATTTTTTGTAGGATGGTGCAAGATATGGGATACTAATGGCAAGTGGAAAATGCTGACAGAATTTATTGCCATACTGCAACAAAGTATTTTGTTGAGATAGCCACCCATCAACACGAGTGTTGCGTGTTGTAAAGATGCATAAATCACTCAAATGGCGATCATCGTGAAAAAATAGTCTCAGAAACTTACGTATGATTGCTTTGCTATATCGTTTTGTTGTTCTTTGTTATAGGAAATGGAATGAATTAGTGGATGAGTGATTGGTTCAAACAATACGAAGTTATGAACAATGATCATCAACATGCTTCTTCTCTAACTGGAAACACTTTTTTCATTACTAATTGAATTCCATCTACAAAATGAGATATTAGGTTCAGTTCTAAGATGTGTGTGTCTGTAGATGAAGACTCGATTTGGATGGCGTTTTTTGTGTGTATTACTTTGTCGTTGCGATAATATAATCGGCTCGATTTTCTTGATAATTTGCAGCAGATGAAAATTTTCACCGAGCAACCAGATGTCACGTGTTTACTGGTGAGGTGGTACAAATAAAGAGTGTTCAGGTTATAATAGAAACAAGGAGTGTTTAGATTAGGCTATAGAAGCAACAAAGAGTGTTTAGAGTGGAATGCAAGTTATAAATGAACCTGAGTATTTAGATGCCCTTGATTTATTTTATTTTGTTACAAAATCTGAGCTTTAGGTTCCATAAGAGTGTAACTTCCTTTTCAACATCTTTGTTTTATATAATTTTCTTTATTTAATTAATAATTTAATATTATGGTTTGTTTCATTGTTTGTGATTATACAGAAAACATGGTCTCAGATTTAGCTATTTGGGCAGAAGTATTTGCGTATCCAAGGCCAGATTATTTATGTTCACAAACACCCCACCAATGCTGCTTATGGATAAGTGTTTATTGCACCCCAAAATAGGCAGGTACACATAGTTTTTTTTCTCCATCTGGCTTTCAAAATACGTAATACGCCGAAAAAAATAGGCAATCCCAAACATCATGTTAGAATCACGCATAGAAGTTAGAGTTACATAATTAGACGTAACATAATGGACGGTAGGAGATAGTAGTAACATGTGCTTATCATATATTGTATATCGTCTAGAATGAGGCATAGGTAGTCACATATTCATATAATAACAAGAATGAGTTTCAGTATACAAAAGCATCAGCATGACCGTCCTCATAGTTTTAAACACAATAATCAATTACAAAGTGTTGATGCCAAACATTTTTATTATTATGTAAATTGGGTGGTATTAAGTAGTTTCACTTTACAAGCAAATGGGAGAGACTGCTTCTATAACAGGTTACATTTGACTTTATTAATCTTTTCTGAATATTATAGATCAAGTTGTTAAGTTAACTCTTTCTTTGTTTTCATGTTATGGTCAGGAATTGGCATATATATCACACTCGGAAAACGCACATGCATATACCAAATGGACGTTCTTAGTATTCCTGAATATTATACAGAAGGTATGATATCAACTGCAAATCGAAATTATTGGGCAGATAATATTATGGGAGAGAAGGAATAAAAGTTGTCTTCTCTAATGGGAAGCTTGGATGGTATACTATTGAACTCACTACTGTATTGTAAGCTTAATTTTTAAAATACAACACCTTTATAGTTACTTGCTCTTCTATGAAAAGTGTAGGGTTCCATAAAGTTATAAAGATTAACAAAACCTGTAGCTGCAGACGTAAATATAAAGTGCAGAGCAAAAGGGTTGCTTCCTCTTGGGGTGAGTTGTACATATTCTCAGTTACATTTATAACTTCTAGAACTGATTTTTACAAATGTATGGTTGTGATTGAAAATCCTAATACCAGTGTATCTCATTTTCTTACTAATGTATTACAGGTGCGAGTAGCTATCAGAAATGCAATACATAAATTTTTTTGGAGATTATAACATGTGTACTATCAAGTCCAGGCTTCGGAAAATACGATACCTCGGGTAACTTAAACTCATATAGACATGAAAATTTATGTTCTCTTATTGTAGTGGCTGATAAGAATTAATATTAGGAAAGGATTGGTTTGTTGTATGCAATTATTATTGATTGACATTGATGCCTTTTTTTTTTCATTTTTTTCAAGCATGAAGCAATTCAATTTGAGTCATTCTGTATAATGAATATATATGGGCCAAAAAATGGTTAAAATAGTAAAGAAAAACTGACAAACTTATTTTTATGGAGGTAAATGTTCATCATCTGTAAAGGTGTAAAAACGGGTAGGTCGGGTTACGGGTCATACGGGATGGGTCAGAGCCACCACATCTATCTTTTGTCACTATGAGCTTATAATAAGTATTTAAATAACGTGAGAGATGCGGTTTTATGCCTTGAGTACACTTCCGATCTCTTTGAGTACAAGTTGGTGAAATACTGAAATGAACCGCACTCAGAATATAGGGATGTTAGAAAATTTAGTGATTCTTGATACTTTGGTTTTCAAATTCAGTTTAGAAATGATACAATATAGTCACTAATTGGTCGTTTTGTCAAAAAGAGCTCCTATTGAAATAACAGGCCCGCATTACACACATATGATCTACACATGCATATTTGTTTTAGTAAAGTCACTTTATATATGTGCTTGGTAGTGGTTATCGTCAATTTATCAAGAAATGCATAATTGCATTGGAACTGCCATACGAATGAACGATTTGTTTATGTAATCATCAAAAAAGAAGGTTAGAATGGCTGTTGTATTGGTCGATATATAAGTGGTTTCAGTCAAAGTAATGCAATGATGATGTAATAGTTATATTACATTCACTCTATGTTGTTTTCTAACTATGCAAACCTACATTTTTTGTGTGTATATCTCATCATTATCATGAAGTGACCCATTTCAATTTATGTTTCGTAACAGCAAGTTGCCTTAACAGCTTATGATATGAAGATGTTATAGGCTTCTATAGTGAGGTGTACTAGGAACGCAATTAATATGTAGCTAATTCTTAGTTAGATTTTCGTCCGCTATAACCACAAAGAAGTTTGGTTTTATGTAGTTTATTGATGTAGGTACATAAGTTAAAACATACTGACAATTAGCTTATAAACTGCTATATAGTGTTCAAATGTTGTATCACATCTGGTCAATAAATTGATGTCGTGCTTTAAATAACATTAAACATCATGCTTGGTTCAGTGGGTTGGTCCGATCTCACGGGAATGCAACTTATTGTATCATTTCAGTTTGGTCGATCCCATTTTCAGTCATGGTTTTCGAAAAGCAAATTACTAAAGATCAGTGCCATGGGCTTCGGCGTATCAACAATAACTAAAACCTTTATAATAAAAATCGCTTAAGAAATCCGTTCTCACATTAAAAAAAATGCATTTCCTTCACATGGCTAAATGTATAACCATCAATGTAAACGTATTAATATGAAAATATGATCCTAATTTCGGCTTTCATATACAACATTTAAATGCATCGATTTACTCAATATAGTTCATGATGAACAAAGCCCATGCGTCGCACGGGCCATGCTGTCTCGTGTTGTATATAAAGAAGTTCTTCAAGGTTTATGATCAAAATATCAATAGATATGTACAATATATGTATTACATGTTTTGTGGCATTTTTCTTATTTACACTTATTATAAATCCCAAACTTCTTTTACTTACTTTTTTTATATACTTATTAGGTGTTCACGGAATGGATTTTTTGTTGAAGTGTTAGAATGGTCACTACATGCATTTGCTTCTCAAGACAAACATATTGGAGATCAAGAGGCAATGAAACGTTTATTACACAGATATTTACAAGCATTGTATTTTATACTTTCAGTCATAACTTATTGTTTCGTTACAAGAAAATTGCATAGCGTTTACGTTTGCTGCTCTTTCTTACTTCATCCACGTACTTACCTTTTTTTTTAATCAAAAACCTTCTAAAATCCCTTGGATTCCAAGGGTCTATAAGCTAGTCCTACAATATGTGTACACACACAAACATCAAACACTACAACAATTTAAATGTAGAAAAGCATTAGCATATGTAATTAATAATCTTGGAATTATGATATCATGACATTCATATAAAATAAACCAAACACATCAAGTAAGCATAGCGGAAGCAATTATAACAAGATCATATAACATGTAATTAATTAATCAATATTAAATAGTAAACATACCTTTGTGATTCTAGCCCGAACAAGAATCAAATTGCAATCTTCAAATCAAGAACCCTAATTAGGGTTTATGTGGATTACAAGAATTACCCCTTACCTCTTTTGTAATTCAATCCAAGAATCAAACAATAATGTGTTTGAATCACGTTCTTGTACACACATACTAATTCAAGAAAAAGTTTATGCAAGTAAATTAAACACAAAACTTTGTATGATCAATAAAATCGAATCCCTTATGGGATTGTTTGATGGATCGACTAGGGACAAAGAAAAGGAGAGAAAACACCAAGATGTGTGTGTACAAGTTATGAGAAAACAATGCATCTTGAGTTTGCTTATATACTAATTGAAACTTGGAGCTCAAGGCACAAAGGAGGTGTGGAAACCCCCTTGGCCGATCGGTTTGGAGTCCCCAAGGGATTCCGGAACCTTCCCTTGTTTCCAAATATTCATTAGTATTACTTTCCTAATCTTCGTCTAACGGTCGTTAGTCATTCTCCGTTAAATACTAACGGTCGTTATTAGTTTTGTGTTTATTAATAATTACGTATAACATTTATAAATAATTATTTCTTTTACTCTTCATACGTATTGTGTGCAATCCCGTGATCTCGAGTTCAATCCTAACACACGACTATTATTATAATGTCTATAAAACCAACAGCTCCCACTTAGACATATCATAATAGTGTGATCACATCGGTAAGTGTCCTGCAACACGCCGATGCCTCTAGTACAACTCGAGTAAGGCTCCTGGAAAACCTTTTAATGATTTCTCATTATTATTATCCCTTTGTTACTAATACCATGTTAATAAGGATATGGATCTAGGTCATTCCTTAATTAACCATTCTGTTTCTCGTTCTTAGAAATTGACAAGATTACCAAATCTTCTGAACCTTTCAGGAAAGACCTTGGGCGAGGCCACGTAAACACCTTGACAACCCTACGAGGGGCCCAGCAGTATTAAACTCCAAAAATTAATTTGAAGGAACAAATTCTTTATTGACTACAAGCAAAACACACAAACTTTGTAACACTTCCGAAAACAACCCTTATGACTACCAGTTACGTATAGCGTTAAGTTGCTCCACAAAAATGTACTACATTCATGACCGTTATCTTGTATCTCAAGTCTAAGGATAACTTCTTATGATTTACTTAATGACAAGATCCATAAAGTAAGATCATATAGTCGGGATAAGTCCTATATTAAGTATCATCGAATATCGTCTGAAATAGCATGACTACGCATCAATATACTTTCAATATATTATACCAACCTTCAGATTTGTCTTAATTTAATAATATTCCCATATTATTAACTGACAACGGACAATTTAGAATAGCTTTTATTCATGGATTTAAACATGCAAAAATAGGACAACAATAATTAACAAAAGAAATAAACATACCAACATACTTTATTTCATTAAAATAATAATTGTTTACAATATCCTTTATCCAAATACTAATCACAATTATGCATGAAACTACTAGCTAATTTAAGCCCAATTCCATTGGCTAATTCATTAAGCTTTTCTTTCGCCAAAGCCTTAGTGAATGGATCAGCTAAGTTATCATCTGTGTGAACTTTCAGCAGATTTATTTCACCTTCGTTAACTTTTTCACGAACAAAGTGATACTTCCGTAGAAAATGTCTGGTGCCTCTCATGACTCCAGGTTCATTGGCAAATATGATTGCAGCAGAATTGTCACAATACATATTAATAGGTAATTCAATTGAAGGCATAACGCCAAGCCCTGAAACGAATTTCCTAATCCAAACAGCCTCCATAGCAGCTTCTGAAGCAGTAATGTATTCAGCTTCTGTTGCAGACATCGCAATTGTACTCTGCTTCTTGCTCTTCCAGTCTACTGCTCCTCCATTGATAACAAAGACATAACCCGTCTGAGACTTCGAATCATCTTTATTACTTTGAAAGGACGCATCACAGAAACCTGTAACACAAAGTTCTGCAGCTGGTTCTCCACCATATACCAAAAACATATCTTTTGTATTTCTCAAATACTTAAGAATATGCTTAACAGCAATCCAATGTTTTTCACCTGGATTCTGTTGAAATTGACTGGTAATATTTTGAGCAAACGCCACATCTGGCCTTGTGCATTTTACCGCATACATAATAGATCCTAGAGCCGAAGCATAAGGAACTTTACTCATGCGAGCCACCTCATCAGGTGTTGAAGCACAAAACTCATCACATAAGCCATGTTTTACTTCCATCAGCAAATATCCTTTCTTGGAATTTTGCATATTGAACCTTTTCAATATTTTGTCAATGTAAGCACTTTGACTTAATCCAATTAACCGCCTTGATCTATCTCTATAGATTTTGATTCCCAGAATGTATGCAGCTTCTCCTAAATCTTTCATAGAAAAGCACTTTCCAAGATATGTCTTAACCTTTTGCAAACTTGGAATGTCTTTTCCCATGATCAATATGACATCAACATATAAAATTAGGAAAATTACATTATCACTCCCACTAGCTTTGTGATACACACATGGCTCATCAAGATTTTGAGTGAATCCAAACTTTTTGATTTCAGCATCAAATCTTTTGTTCCATTGTCGTGATGCTTGCTTCAATCCATAAATGGATCTTTAAAGTTTGCATACACGATTTGGAAACTCAGGATTTTCAAACCCTTCTGGTTGTGTGATGAGTGTTCAAACACTCATCATTTTTGTCGTATTTAAACTGCCAAAACATACAAAAACACTCAGAAATGCATCAAAATACCAAAAATATTTCAAAATTGTGTTTTATATGTTTTAGATGCAAAATGAGCAAAAACAGATGAAAAACGTATAAAGTTTGCAAAATTGGCAGTTTCAGTCCCCCGACTTTCAAAAATTAACAAAACTAGTCCCTGTGCAATTATTTTGCAAGAAAAGTCAACCCAAGTCCTTTTAAAATAAAAAGTTATCAAAAATAACACTTGGGTAAAAAGTTTTGAGAATTTACACTTTTGGTCCCCGGAGTTTGGAAATTTTACAAAAATGGTCCCCGGGGAATTTAATATTGAACAAACACATTTTGGATCCCTAGGTCATTAAAGTTGTCAATTTTGGTCCTTATGATAACATTGGGAAAAATTACATTTTCAGTCCCTATGGTTTCAGTATTTACAAAGTTGGTCCTTGTGTATTATTATCAAACCAAATGGACCTTTTTTTTAACTAAACCTAAACCCTTACCCCAACAACCCAAGGCCTGATCCATACTAAACCCCCAAGCCCACCACAAAGCCCAAGCCTAAAACTAATAAACCTGGGGGTCAAACAGTCAACACCTGGGTCAAACGAGCCAGTCAACACCATCCCATCTTCAACCTCCACCTTTCCCGCTCCTCTGTCTCACCTCCCCCCTCCTCTTTTCCATAATACCCTCACCCAATCCACTCATACCTGTCAAACTTGTTTTCCCGCCAAAACTTAATCAGACGGCTAGGATCAAAAGGAGATATCCAACGGCTCAAAAAGATGGTGGGAAAGAGAAAGAAATAAACTCTGGTCTATATAAGTGAAGAAAATGCAAAAGAGAAAAAGTATGTAGTGGTGTTCTTATTAGCACTATGTCGTTTTTTATTGTCTTTTAATTTTCAGTAATGTTTTTAAGCTTAAAGATGTTGTAACCAGTTTATTTTATGTAATAAAAGTTATCTTTGTCAGTAATTCCAAGCTCTCTTTCATTAATTCAAATTTTGCAATTTTATGTGAATTTAACTTGTTCACTCAAACTTGTTAAAGGTTGGTGTTTCATGTTCAATTAAGCTCACTTGTAAGCTTTTGTAAGCTTTCAAAGCTTTTAAGAAGGTTTAATTCAGTTCACCTTAAAAAAAAATATATATATATATATATATATATATATATATATATATATATATATATATATATATAGCTATTAAATAAAAAATTTAGCTGTGATCATCAAAGAAGAAAGGAGACTGGGTGTTTGTGATTTTTATGGTTTAGGACCTCAGTGGGAGGTGTTAGGTTACATTTGAACCCTTGGTTCTCAGTTGATCATTTGGACTCACTTTGTAAGTCATTTGTCAATATTATATTTTTTATATAATCTGTATTAGTTGTGTATGGTTAATTATTGTTCAATCTTGTTTATTCATGTTCATTATTGGTTAGTCAAGCATCTCAGTCATTTTCATGGGTTAGTTTGTGAGTTTGCATCACAAAATCTTCAAATCAGGCCACATTAGGGGTGTTTGGAAGTATAAGTTTGAATGTGTTGTTGTTGTCATTAGTGGCCAATACCTGTTCATGCAACTCACCTAGGTCCTAATTAAGTCCAAACAAGCACTACTTGGTTCATTTTCAAGACAAAAGGTCAAAATCTCATGTAACACCCCATAACAGTCAACTGTTATGAAGTTAGAACCCAAATTTCTTCATATCATTTCATCCCTAGATAACTTAGCTTGTTTTAATTCCATTTCATCTTAATACATCATCATCAGTATCTAAGATCAACTCAAAGTTCAAAAAAGTCAAAGTTCTAAGTTTTTAGCAAAAGTCAAAATTGTAGACATCAGATTTTTCCAAAAGTTCATGTAATTGTTTTGATTTGTGTATTTGCTTTTAAGTTGTGAAACTTGTTGTAATTTGTAGTCTACCAGCTCTATTTCAAGGTTCTACTCTTCCCTGATTTTTAAGAATTTTGTGTGGGGCCCACCTTCTCTCCAAAGACACTTGCAGGGCAAGGTCTGCCCTGCTGCACAGAACCACCACTTGGTGGTGGTCTTCTGGCCACTACAGTGGTCCACAACCTTCCCTTTTGGTTTCACTCAACTCCCCTCCTACCAGGCTTGGGATATTGACCAACCAATTGACCTTGGAACCCCTGGGACCCACCTAGTTTGAGCCTTGAAATCTGTCCCAGTTCTGAGTTCATTGAAAGTTTCCAAGTGCTTATTTTTAGCTTTTTGGCTTATTCAGTGGATCATACCTACATTTTCTTGTTTAAACATGTTTATCTAACTTGCTTGAACCAGATTTTACCATTGTGGGTCCCACTTTTGGTCATTTAAGCTTAATTTCCATCCTGGTCAACTTTGGTTAACTGTTTCAACCCTTGGCTTTTTCTCAGCTTATTTTTAAGCTCCAAAACTTTTGTTTTTGTAAAAGTTTATTGTTTTTAGGTGTAAAACAAATTTCCAAAAAGAAAATCCAGAAAAGTGAACTTAATTTTTAAGTAATAGTTTCTATTTAATTTTATTTAATTTTAATTTTCATTTTTATATTTTTATTAAGAACTTATCTTTTTTATATTTTTCTTAATTTCCTCTTAAGTTAAAGTAGTTATAATAATTTTATCAGATTTTTATTTCATCATTTGGTGTTTATTATATTTAATATTAGTTTTATTAGAAATTAATTAATATTAAGTTTAAAATAGCATAAGTAGTTTTTATTAAGCAAAACCTAGTTTTTATATTTTTTATAGCTTTTATAAGTTGTAAAATAATTTTAGAAATTTTCTTGTAATTTTTACAGTTCATTTAGTATTTTTCTTAATTTAAAATAGTTAATTAGATAATTAGTATTTAATTAGTTATTAATTAATATAAAATTCACAAAAAGACAAAAACACTTATTTTTATTTTTAAAACTTGTTTTTAGTTATTTTATAATTTTAGGAAATTTATTTTCATTTTTCTAGTGCTTAATTAATATTGTATTATATTTAAGTATTTTAAATATTAATAATAAGTATTAAATAGTAATTAAGTAATATTAAATAATTAATTAGGGTTAAAATTTATTTTCTTTTTCTATAAATTTTCTTTCACCTTTAAGTTTGTAAAAAAGTCATTTTCACCCCCTGGGTGTTTTCAGATTTCAGTTTTTACGTTTTATTTTGTACGTCTACGTTTTATTTAAACGTAACGTACGCGTTTTAAGTTTTAAACGTTTCTGGGTTTTCAAACTTTCCCGTCTTGTTTATATAGCTTATTTAAGCTATTCTCTTATAGATTCCATAGTTCAATCACTCTCAAGCCCCTTTTCCATCCAAATTCACCCGATCACGAAACTGTTTGTTTACAATTCACACTTCGTCGGGACATAACGACCCGGGGAAACCTTATACTTCCGCGGAGCATTGACTCTGAGCTGTTTGACTTTGTTGACCATTCCTTGGTCAATATAAGTTAGGTGATTCGGGCTCAATCATTGTGCCATATAGATGTCTTCATCTAGATGACCATTTAAGAAAGCGGTTTTCACATCCATTTGCCATATCTCATAGTCATAGTACGCTGCTATAGCTATGAGAATCCTTATAGCTCTTATGTCTACTACAGGAGAAAAAGTCTCCTCGTAATCAATTCCAAAAGTTTGAGTAAAACCTTTAGCAACTAGACGAGCCTTATAAGTGTGTGCATTTCCATCCATGTCAGTCTTAATCTTGTAGAGCCATTTACTCCCGACTACCATGGCACCAGGAGGAAGGTCTACTTCTTCCCAGACTTCATTATCATGCATGGATTGTATTTCCCCATTCATAGCAGCTTTCCATTTTTCCTTTTCAAGACTATTAATGGCAGCTCTATAACTAGTAGGTTCATTAAGATCCCCTAGTAAATTCTCATCAACCTCTACATTAAGACATAGACGGTCAGGAGCTTTCACAGATCTAGAAGATCTGCGAATGGGAACTACATCAACTTCCGGTGGAGGACCTAGACTTTCAGGTTCTACATGAAGTGAGCTAGTGTTTTCTGAAGGTAATGCATTATCTTGATCATATTCTAGATCATATACTCTCCCACTGACTTCTTGAGATACAAGATCACTTTCAAGAAAGTCACCTTACCTAGCAACAAACACTTTGTTCTCAGGTGGGAAGTAAAAGTAGTAACCCATTGTCTCTTTTGGGTATCCTACAAAAATGCACTTTACAGATCTTTGTTGGAGTTTATCTTGTGAGTCACGTTTAACATACGCCTCACAACCCCAGACCTTTAAATAAGACAAGTTCGGAGCTTTTCCAGTCCACATCTCATATGGTGTCTTATCAACATTCTTTGTGGGAACCATATTCAAAATACGAACAGCCAATTCAAGAGCATAATCCCAAAAAGACAAAGAAAGATTAGTAAGATTATACATTGATCGAACCATGTCCAACAATGTACGATTCATTCTCTAAGATACACCATTTTGTTGTGGAGTATATGGAGATGTGAGATTCTGGACAATTCCATTCTCAGTTAAGAAATCTTTAAAATCTTGACTAAGGTATTCACCACCTCGATCAGAACGAAGAGCTTTAATCTTCTTTCCTAATTGCAATTCTACTTCTGCTTTGAAAACTTTAAATGTTTCAAACACCTCATGTTTATGCTTAAGTAAATAAACATAACCATAACGGCTGAAATCATCTGTAAAAGTTAAGAAGTAAACAACACCTCTCCTTGACACATGTCTAAGTGGTCCACACACATCAGTATGTATCAAACCAAGTAGATCTGAAGCTCTTTCCATATTGTTATGAAAAGGTTTCTTCGTCATCTTCCCAGAAATACAAGACTCACACTTATCAAATGACTCATCATTGATATTCTTCAAAAGCCCTTCTCTTTGCAGCTTTTGCATGCGAGTCTTGCCTATATGGGCAAGTCTACAGTGCCAAAGGTAAGAAGAATTCAAGTCATACTTCATTCTCTTACTAATGCTATACATCGAATTATTATTATTGTTGTTGGACATACAATCATTCATATCAATTTCAAACACACCATTCACAGCAACAACATTAAAATAAAATACACCATTTAAAGAAACAGAAATTTTATTGCCATCAATAGTATGAGTAAAACCAAGATCCAACAAACATGAAAAGGAAACAACACCTCTAATTATAGAAGGTGCATAATGACAATTGTTTAAAATAAGTACAAAACCAGAAGGTAAAACTAAATTAAACACTCCTATGGCTTCAACTGCTGCTTGTGCTCCATTGCCCACATGCAGAAATTGCTCCCTATAAGCTAGTCTCCTTTCCTCTCTAAACCCCTGAAGTGTATTACAAATATTAATACCACATCCAATATCATATACCCAGGAATTTAATTTATGAGATAAAGTAAAAAATTCAATGACAAATAAGTTACCTGAAGTACTGGCGCCCATGTGCCCAGTCTTCTTAACCTTATTATTTCGCAAGTCATCGAGATAAAGAGGACAATTCCTCTTCCAGTGACCCATCACCTTGCAGTAATGGCATCCTTGATCCTTCTTTGGATTATTCTTCACAGGAGGGTTCTTCTTAGGTTGAGGTGGTTGATAAGCCATAACCTGCTTATTCTTATCCGCCTTCTTCTTTCCTTTACCCTTCTTCTTGTTCGCATTTGGCTTGTTAATTCTACCCCCTTGAATAGCAAGTACTTGGGGTGTAGGAGCCTTTGGTGTTAACCCTTTCTCATAATCAATGAGTAGTGCGTGCAATTCACTTACTGTCTTCCCCACGCAATGCATATTGAAGTTCCTCACAAAACCACTAAATTCCTTATTAAGGGATCTATTGATTAAGTTCACAGCCATATCATTGTCATAGGGTTTCTTAAG
Source organism: Artemisia argyi (assembly GCA_030686995.1). Classification (NCBI taxonomy): domain Eukaryota; kingdom Viridiplantae; phylum Streptophyta; class Magnoliopsida; order Asterales; family Asteraceae; genus Artemisia; species Artemisia argyi. The sequence goes on along the minus strand of CM060689.1, from coordinate 77,783,340 downwards.
TGTTTGTAGTTGATCCATGAAACTTTTCATCTTCAACACATGAGCACTCACAGGTTCACCATCACCCTGCTTACAACCATGTAGAGCCTCCATCAAATCGTAAATCTCTACATTTGATGGTTTCTCATATAGTTTCTTGAGTTCATCAATCATGTTCATAGGGAAATACTCTTCAAACTGCCTTTGAAGAGGTGTGGACATCGCCCCTAACATCATTGCAGCCACATCAATATGTTCTTTACAAGCAATGTTCCATTCAGCCTTGGCAGCATCAGTAGCTGCAGGACCTTCAGGTTCAGCAGGACAAGGCGTTTTCAAGATTTCAAGTTGACCAGTCACTCGCAGGACAATCCTGAGTGAACGATACCAATCATTGAAATTTTCTGAGCCAGTCAATTTTTCTCGTTCAAAGTAAGTCTTGAACACAGAACGAAAGTTGGTGTTATCAGTTTGAGCCATTTCTACAGATAAAGAAAGTTCAAAACATTAGTATTTTTGATAATACAATTTTTCAAGAAAATTAAAATACCCAAGGAAATCATATCCATAGAATAATCTTGAAAACTAGGATCCTCCATAAACATAGTTTCATCACATCAGTTGATCTGCTAGTAATGAAAGTACAATATGAGGTAACTTGTCGTACAATAATTGGCATAACATTTGTCCAATTCCTAAATTTATGGGATTTACAATCACAAAACATTTGTATTGTAAGCATGTTTAATCCCCATCTTAATGCCTTGAGTCCAAGATCTCACTTACTACTCAATTTAAGTCGTCTAACTTAAAAGCTGTAAACTCACAAATCCATCACATCAGTTGATCTGCTAGCAATGAATTTATGAAATTTACCTCTCCATTGCAATCTCGCCAAGTTCTCACATGACGTAAATTACAACTTCAAGTGTTCTTAATTATATGGCATTTGACTTAATTTTATAAGGGTATTAATTTTGACGTGATCAAAATAATGTATGAAGAAGCATGCAAACAACTTCATAACATTGGTTTTACAAAACATTTTGATTACCAATTTGCTAAGAGTAAAATAACAAAGTTTTGATTGAGGTATCAGGTTCACCAATTAAAGAATTACCAACAATTATCGTCCACTATATCGTACTTTTGCATAAGCCCTAAGGCTTAGTGTTTCAGATAATCATTGTGGAATTGTGGTGAATTCACCCTTAAGATGACAATGTACGTAATATAGTGATATATGTAAGTCTAGAGTCGGCAACCAAGCAGTTGTAGAGAACCGGTAGGTGCATGAGCTTTAAAAACCCCTCTCTACAAGTACATTGGATGGCAACCTTCGGTCCGCCTTTCGCACACTATGTACAAAAACATCAATCAACCAATCCTTTGAAATTTACTCTTAAAACCAAAACAATTCCGCCATTTATTTAGTCCGTATTATTTTTCTATTCAAAAATTACCCTTTTCGTTTATAAACATGTCTAACATAATGATAAACAAAAACAAGTAATATAAAATAAAAAAATAAAACAACTAAATAAACATATATACATAATAATAACAATTAAATATGTATAAAACATGTAGCCACATGCAAATCTTATTCAATAGTCCTATTAATAATCAAATCTAGGTGTATAACGTATTTATTCAATTAAGGCTTTCTTCTTCTAGGAAAAAAAACCACATACATCGATAAATCGATTACGTAAGCCAAAACTAAATAAATACCACATAGCACATAATTGATTACTTAATATTGGAGTCTTCCCCAATTCGACATCTATTAATAAATTTACATGTTTCGATATAACTTAACCATTAATTTATATATCCAATTTAAACCATTTAAATTATCACACAATATAAAATCCATGCAAAATATGCACTTTTTCATGGATTAAGCTTAACAATTAACATATTGTACCAAGATCGTTTACTAAAACGCATAACAAATTACATGACATCCTAGGGTTTCTAATCATATTAAAAAATCAAAAACCAAAACCCTAAAACCCTTTAAGGTCAATCGACCCATAAAAAAATTAGGGTTAGGAATCTAAAAAAAAACCCTAAAAACATGTAACTAAACGAATCAAGATCCAATTTTTATGCGTTTCGATAATTAATTACATATTATAACGGCTCTAGATGCCACTGTTGGAATTATGATATCATGACATTCATATAAAATAAACCAAACACATCAAGTAAACATAGCGGAAGCAATTATAACAAGATCATATAACATGTAATTAATTAATCAATATTAAATAGTAAACATACCTTTGCGATTCTAACCCGAACAAGAATCAAATTGCAATCTTCAAATCAAGAACCCTAATTAGGGTTTATGTGGATTACAAGAATTACCCCTTACCTCTTTTGTAATTCAATCCAAGAATCAAACAATAATGTGTTTGAATCACGTTCTTGTACACACGTACTAATTCAAGAAAAAGTTTATGCAAGTAAATTAAACACGAAACTTTGTATGATCAATAAAATCGAATCCGTTATGGGATTGTTTGATGGATCGACTAGGGACAAAGAGAAGGAGAGAAAACACCAAGATGTGTGTGTACAAGTTATGAGAAAACAATGCATCTTGAGTTTGCTTATATACTAATTGAAACTTGGAGCTCAAGGCACAAAGGAGGTGTGGAAACCCCCTTGGCCGATCGGTTTGGAGTCCCCAAGGGATTCCGGAACCTTCCCTTGTTTCCAAATATTCATTAGTATTACTTTCCTAATCTTCGTCTAACGGTCGTTAGTCATTCTCTGTTAAATACTAACGGTCGTTACTAGTTTTGTGTTTATTAATAATTACGTATAACATTTATAAATAACTATTTCTTTTACTCTTCATACGTATTATGTGCAATCTCGTGATCTCGAGTTCGATCCTAACACAAGACTATTATTATAATATCTATAAAACCAACAAATAATGTAGAAGAAGATCATTGAAAAAATATGAATTCCACTAGAATAAAAAAAATGATAATGTTTCCATACCTTTGGTGGGGGGTACGGAGATGAGTTATGAGTATGAATGGATCTTTTAAGGTGTTAAGATTTGACCCTTCAACGGCTCCAATCATTGAATCTTGCTTAGTTTTTTTTGAAAATTGACTTTTATTGGGGAAATCCAAGTCCAATTTGAAACCCGATGGGGGGAAAACCTTTAACTTAAGCCACCCGAAGGCACGACACTTAACTTGAAGTAAACCCTGCCTTCTCCAGATTCGAACCCTTGTGGGTTGAAACCTTCATTGAAGGACTTTGAAATCGTACCGACAGGGCAGTGGTCCACAAGGGAGGACTTCCCGGTTTGGTCACCCAAACCGGTACTACTCTCCACTAGGCACACTTAACTGAATAAGACATGCCCAGTGGACCACAAGCCCATTGGTGAATCTTGTTTAGTTGTATTGTTTGTTTTTGATATACAAGTGTAGTGTACTGTGTACATAACCATTATTTGTGTTTCCCTTGTAGGTTCCTTACCACTTCCACCCCATATCTCTTCAACTCACAAAACAAAACAAAAGCTTTGTCGGTTATCAATTATTCTTAAAAAATGGACATATCCATTTAGATGATTTTAGCTGAGTTACAATGATTTTGCTTCCTCAAACAAGTGTATTTCACATGATGTTTTCTAAACTACTGTTTACCATTAACTTTATATAAAGTTTACAAAACTCTGTCAAGATATCTAATTTTTATAGGTTTCATATACTTACTTTGGGCTTTCATATTCAAGACTTTGTCATCCAAACTCCAAAGGGTTAGTATTTGGTTTAAGACAAGTTTTGTATACCTTAATCTATTTAATGAAATCTGGAAAGTGAAGAAATTAAAAAAAAAAAAAATATATATATATATATATATATATATATATATATATATATATATATATATATA